>JAQGBJ010002349.1:0-16952 GCA_034698345.1 Sphaeridia pumilis
TTGCCGCTGTACTCTCCAAAGCCATAAGAGCAGCAGCGTCAGGCCTTTCCGCAAGAGCCAATGAGAATTTGCGAATTCTCGCGCTTCCTCCATCGTACGATGTTGCACAAAAGGCCCAAATTCGCACACCTTTCCCCGCCCATTTAACTTCTCAAGCCACCACACACACATACACGTGCCGTCTGGCTTTTTCAAGTCTCGTCTCACTTCAAGCTTATGTAGGACGGGCAGAGGCCTTTTCAAGGAATTTTATCCTGTAGCTTCGGTTGTTTTGCTATATATTTTGAGCGCCACAAATTGGCAACCACGAGATCTATAATCGTCAACCAGCTTAATGCGGAACAACCAACAAAACAACATTTCCCATACCTTTTTCCTTGTTTACAACGTTTGACAATTGTTTTCTTCTGGAGAGAATGTATGAGGAAATAACAGGCTGAAATTCGCCAAGATCACTTCGGAGGTCAGGATGTGATTGAACTTCTTCTAGGAGATCATCAATCCAACAACGCTAAAGGAAATTAACCATTATACAAACGAAGAATCATTCGAACAGTAGAACTGTAGCGTGTTCAAATGCTTGCACCAACATTTGCAATTCGAATGATAATTGCCATTAAAGTAGGTTAACAGGAAGACAAGTTTGCATAGAGATGCTGCTGCTAAATTACCCCATGTTCAAAGGGTTGTGGTTAAACATTCGCACTTTTCATTTTCATTCCTTCCTGAAGCAACCAGTTCAGGTAAAAAAGCAAATGTGAGTTCAGTTAGTAGTAGCAGACATATGGCGAAAATTCGCAAAGATGCATTGACTGAGACTGGCTGAATCTGGAGGTGTGTCTCGTTCGTACGATAAGTTATGAAATGGATTGGTGGACCACGTGGACAGGCATGTGGCGAGGTCACTCCAAGAGCCACCAAAACACTTGAACAAGATCAAACGCTTCCCTGATCTACCCAAACTTTGTGGGTTTGGCTCAAGAAGTGGGAAGCTGAGAGACGAGTTGTCCCGAGTAATGCAATCGGCCTTGAAAATCATGTTGGTAGTATTCATTGAGATTCGCAAAACCACAACAGTACTACGCAGTTTGTAAACTTTGAAGCGTAGTAAACAAAAAGATCGAGGGGTAAAAATGTGTGTTATCTGGCGGTGTGTCTGGAACGCTGCGCTGCTATTGGTTGAGCAGGAGACACACACTCTTTAAAACAAGTGATAACTTATACGGGCTGGAATGTTAAACGCTGGCGCTGATGCCCTGCCAGCTGCCGCCGCCGCTAGGGACAAAAATGCTTGCAATGCGTCTGGCTCGCTAAATGCTTTTTCGCAATAACAAACAACCCCAAGGCTGAATGGCGAGCATATTTAATGAATGATAAGATAGGTTGGGATGAGAGCTTCCTTGTGGAAGCAAAGAGTTGACAATATAGGGGACGACAAATACGAAACTGGTGGATCTATGTACCACATGAAAAGTCCACAAGTGTGGAGACTGTGTACAGAAATCATCTTGCTTTGTTGATAAATCCAAGGACGAATCTAGACACGTGAGCTATATTTACCAGCCAATGTACGGAACACATTTGCTCTTCTATTTGCTCGGACTATTTGCTATTCGGTCTACTGAAGGCCTCGCATTAGACAGAAATACCGAGATTTTGGCTATCAAATTACCCTCATCTGCAGCCTGACTATTCAAGCACTGAACAACTGAAGCTAATGTCATTGGTTACAAAAATAGTCATAAAACAGCCGGGTTGTAAAACGATCTGTCTGGCTGGATGATGGGCTTGTTGCAATTTGCTTCTGTGCATAACGTCTTGGAAGATCCCACGAATCTATCCCACTTAGACCGTACAAGTTAGACGTAAACATAGACAGTGGAAGTGCCATCACCGACTCCTACATAAAGACCTCAAACATTAAATGTGACGATAAATTTCGCAGAATGGGGATTGGACCGTCGTCCTAATCGGCTGTTGCTTCATACTTGAGTGACACGCGATAAATATATAACGTCGATGGGGAAAATTATCTTGAAAGCCCTGGCTGAGTTCAAGAACGCCGTGGCTTAAAGATTGCGCAAATAATTTGCAGAGACAAACAGGCACGGGCTTTCAGATACTAAAGGCCTCTTCATGGATTGGTGGACAATAGAGGCTTGTTTGTTGTTTTCCGGGGTGATAAGCCTACCGAGTGAGAAAATTTCGATTAGCGCATGACTTAACTGGGTTAAAGAGCTGAATGGTGATAGATGAACTTGCGAAAACAACATGGATTTCCTATTAGATTGCCACATGATGAGCAGCCCTGCGTTCATCTCTACCAATCGTAGACGACCTTCAAAACGACTTTAAAGCATTTTTATAGTAACTAATACTCTTGCTGATTAACTGTAGTTTCAGCTCACCTGAAAGAAGGTATATACAGGTAAATACCAATCAAAAGCCGACGTTTCAGGAGGTACAGAAACAGAACTGAACGTTAGCTGCAGTAGCACACAGAGATCACCAAACTCACGACGTGCACTAAGGACAGCTGATGCTTTTCGACTGATGCAAGTCCACAAACAGCCCCTTGCCGGTTGGGCAGGTCGAAGAGACCCTTTTGAAATCGTCTGAGTCAGACGGCTCCTTCTGGGGGTACCTGAGTCATGCCTGGCGAAGACGACAGAGAGATCTGGAAAAACCAAACAAAAGAAATATGCATTAGCAATGGTTCTAAATAGCCTTCAAAACATCCGGATACAAAGACAGACAAGGTCTATCAAGATAAGAAATAGAGTTGATAACAGTATCTTTTCTTGGGGCTGGAAAAGGGTGATTCAAGATATACAGACGGTGTCTGAAAAGGAAAAGTATTTCAGAAGGGAAGTAGGTTTACTGCTGTTGCTGTTCAATGAATATTGTCACGTTGACCTACGAATCAATTTGGGGGTATCTCCGCTGGGCCAGAACGATTCTTTCAATGGTGAGTGACCATAAACGCCAGGAGCCATGAATGACGACGAGTCAAATGCGCAAGGTTTACAAAAATTACAAACCTCCAAATTACGGTAATGAAACGATGGAAATGTTGCTTTGCTCAAAAATATCACAAAACCTTAAAAGCGAAGCAAATTTGTACAAGCGTTTTCAATTCCACATTGTTGACCGCGCCTTTTCAGTCCGAATTTTCCCCGATTTTTGATTTGCGAGCGGATGACATTTATTCGCATGAAAACAATGGGATGTATAGGCTTTTGTCCAACTCGCGTTTGAAGTTTCGCGCTTCAAGAAGACACGTGCTCTAACGCATGAGGATGCATCAGCAGGACACGTGTACGAGGCGTTACGAGAGATGTGTGGGAAAGCATAATGGTACGAGCAAAACAGGAGAGAATGACGTCCATTACTGATCATAAAGCTCGATTCGGCCGTGAGAAAGATAGAAAGAAAACACCGACCGATCGACGTGAAACTGATTGTTTACATTTCTAAATTGAAGTTTTTGAAACCAATGGAATTATCGTTTATTCAAGATCATTGTAATGATCGAAGCGTAGAACTATTGTTGAACTTTGTAGTAGGCAGCTAAGTTGTTACTAAATCGTGATTTTGCACATGGGAAACGGAAAAGGAAAGGGGAAATAGTTAGGTTGGTTTCCTTCGATTATCGATCATCGATAGCAGGAATTTGCTTCTAAAGTAATAACGGTGTAGTCGTCTAGAATGGCACAACCGGGTGGACCAGCAATCGCCGCAAGGATACCAATGAACCGCTTTGGTGCTCCGATGCATTTCGCTGATGGCCAGAACCAACCGCAATTTCGGCAACGTGGTGGAGGATACCAGCCTTATAGATTGTTTCCAAGGCCGCCGATCGTCGGAGGTGGTGGTGCTGCAGGACCGGTGGCACATGATCCGAATGCTGGAAATGTGGAATACGATGGAAGGAGGTTGAGGAAGAGTCTTGTGAGAAAAACTGTAGATTATAATGCAGCCATCATCAAGGGTTTGCAGGTAAAGGAATGACAAGGATAAATTGGGGTTGGTTTCAAGTGCTCAAAAGTTAGTAAACTTAAATGGAGTATGTGTTGTTTTCCAGAACCGTGTTTGGCAAAGAGACCATCGGGATAGGAGGATGCTGGAACCTGATTACTCTTATGCACCGGACACTGTACCGCCAGCTATGATGCTAGATAATCCGACAAATGCAGTGACTACAAGATATGTTAAATCAGCGACGAACAAGATGCGATGCCCTATTTTTGCCATGACATGGACGCCAGAAGGTAGACGGTTGATCACAGGAGCGTCTTCGGGAGAGTTTACGCTATGGAATGGCCTTACCTTTAATTTTGAGACTATTCTTCAAGCTCATGACGCGCCAGTTAGGGCTATGGTGTGGTCTCATAATGATTCATGGATGGTAACCGGTGATCACAAGGGATATGTCAAGTATTGGCAGTCGAACATGAATAATGTACAAATGTTCCAGGTGTGTTAGCTCATTTTGGATGATATCGATTCATAAGTTACGGTCGTTTTGCTGGAGAAGTACATGTAGAGAAAATACCTTTGACTTATTTCAGGCACATAAAGAAGCAGTCAGAGGGTTAACGTTCAGTCCATCAGATCAAAAGTTTGCTTCATGTTCGGATGATGGTACTATTCGGGTGTGGGATTTTTATCGGTGCTACGAAGAGAAGATCTTAAGAGGACACGGAGCTGACGTCAAGTGTGTTGGTTGGCATCCACATAAAGCCCTAATAATATCCGGATCCAAGGATAATCAGCAACCGGTGAAGCTATGGGATCCTAAATCAGGGGCATCAATAGCAACTATGTAAGATAGCAGATGTGACTCTGGTCTTTACACACACGAATGTTTTTGTTTTTGAAAAAGTCTAATGTGTTCTTCCGTTTGTAGACATGCCCATAAGTCGACTGTGATGGACTGCAGGTGGAATAGGAATGGGAATTGGTTTGTAACTGCGTCTCGAGATCATTTAGTCAAACTGTACGATATTAGGAAGTTGTCTCAAGAAATGCAAATCTTCAGAGGGCATAAGAAGGAGGCATCATGTGTGTCATGGCACCCTATTCATGAGACATTGTTTGCTTCTGGAGGATCAGATGGTTCCATTTTGTTTTGGGACGTTGGGTAAGCTGCAACCTCAAGAATGGATCATGCTAATGTTCCTTTTATACAATTTTCTTTTACTTTTACAGCTGTGATAAAGAAGTAGGCTCTATTGAGGCTGCTCATGACAACATAATTTGGTCTCTAGCGTGGCACCCAGTAGGCCACATATTGTGTTCAGGATCCAATGATCATACCTCAAAATTTTGGACTAGACAAAGGCCCGGAGACGTAATTAGAGATAGAACTCAAGGCGGATTCAACGACTCGTATGCTCAAGATGAAAATGAGATGGGTACAGCAAAAATTGCCTAGCATGTGTGCTGTGTCTGAAGGTTATGACTTATTTGCAAAATTGGTTTTGCAGAGGAAATTATTCCGGGAATGGGTCCCGAAGATAAGGTAGAAGTCTCTGAAGACGACAAAAAGGAAGAAATCATTATTCCTGGCCTAGACTTCGCAGATCCCGAAAGCATAGTCAAGCACGAAAAATACCCACCAATCAAAAAGCAGCCGTATCAGAAGCCCATTCCGAAAAAGTTCCAAGCCATTTGGAATGACACTAGAGACGATGAGCTTGAAGATGATCAAGATCGAGGTTTGTGCAAAAGTTTTATGTGTATTATCACAATAACAAGTTTGGCTAATCGTGAAGGAATATACACTGACTTTTTCTGACTTCAGCACATGGGAATTTGCTACCTCCACCACCTGGCATGCCTCCACCAGGAATGATGAACCCCAACGGCGGGATGATGTTCCCTCCTCGACGACCAGACGGACCTATGGGTATGGGTGGACCTCCTCCTGGATTCCCGAATCCTTTTATGAACTATCCACCACCAGATGGATACAATGGTCCCCGGCCAGGATTCGATGGACCTCCAGGCCCCAATCCGTTTTGGCAACCTCCGGGTGGACATGGACCTGCTCCCTTGATGAGTATTCCAACGGGACAAAATATGAATCAACGAGGTGGCGGTCGACCGCCAATGAATCGGGGCCCAAGGCAGCAAGATCCCCGGGACAGAGATCGAGATAGAGGACGTCGTCACTAGGGCTTACATACCTAACAATCGCGTCTCCCCTGTAATATCCGGACTGATTAGGAGCTCATGTGTATATTTTTACGTATTGTTTTAGTATATTGAATTTGAACTTCTTTGTTGTATGTTAGATATAATCATTAAGTATATGTCATTGTTGGTGTCCGATACCAGTACATGAGCGTATGCTGGTGTTGATGGTGAAGAAGAAAAACAGTTTAAACAAATATCATCCTCCCAATCCGCAAATCACCGCCAACGGTGTTCGAATTGCTTCGTTCAGTAGATGTTGTTGGTCTTCTACATTAAGTTTTGTATTTTTGCTTCTTCCTGATGTTGGTTGTTGATGAACTGATGATGCCCAGGTGGGTCGTTCTGGAAGACGGGTCCTGACTGATGATGATGGAATTTCCATTACCTTAGATTTTTACGAAAGCATACTTTTTCAAAATCGATCAACCGAACCGAAACCAAAAGACTGAAAGTTCAATCAAACGACGTTGTTTGTAGCAACTGCCGTTGTGTATTCATTATTCAACAAGCTGGAAATAAACAGGTTGTTACGTGGTGCTATGTCAGACTGCCTTGTGTTTCCGCGCGAATTTCAAGTCACACGTCACATTAGAGTGTTCACCAGCCGTTTTTGCTCTGCAAATAAAAGCAGTTCATCTGTTTGTTGACATCTTGCAAATTATAGTCATTTTGCCAAGATTTAGCTGAAATGAGTGTAGAGTGACCTAATAAGGTGTGAAATCGATCATAGGTTAGGTCTGCGGATAATGGTAGAACAACTTGTTCAGTTTAGAACGTACCGGTAGAACCAGCTTATAAAGTTGACAAATTTTCTAGTCATTCTGCTTGCTCAAGTTCTGGAGCAACGAAATCGGAACAAAATGTCATCATCAGGACCATTGGAAGAATTAATTGAGAGCGTAACGCTGTACAAGCCGAAGCCAGTATTACTTCATGGGTACATGACACCGTTCATGATTCTTTACGGAGCATGGGCTTCAATATGGGGGTCATATCTGGATGGCGAAGGTTCTTACGAAGCAGGCCTGATAGGTCTTGCTGTCATAATGGTTCTACAAACTTTAGTGTATCTATTCTGTCATTGGTCGGTACATATAAATGCTTATTTGACGTGTTACCCGGTGAGTTACATGTAGAATCAAGCTTTTATAATACATTTACCTTGTGAAAACCTTGAATCATGACTAAAACTTGAAATCTTTTCATATCCATAGGAGCCTGACCCTTTGAAAGCATCCTTTGCCAAAGTGGTACCCACTCCCACGAATGGGTCACCCGAAATTGTTCCGGTTCGGAAGGGAAAAGTGAGCATTTGACATTCATTCACAGCTGCTGAGGTGGACAAACGTAGATGATGATTGGCTTTGTTTGAATTTTAGGAGAGTGATGGACAACCGTGTGTCTGGATCGTATTTCAAGAATCGAAGTACAAATGGAACTTCCAGAACAAGACCTTCCATGCTATTGATTACCCCGTGGACTTGCGTCTAACGGATTACTTGGCTCATAAAGGCTATGGGGACGATGCTGATGTTCAGGAGGCAGTGCGGAAATATGGAAGTAACAAGTAAGTTACTGCTAGCGTTAGGTTTTAAATTATTTTTTACGATTGAAGATTTAATTTCAAATTTTGCTACCAGAACCGTCATGAGAATTCCATCCTTCAAGGAGTTTTTCATCGAGCGAGCAACGGCACCTTTCTTCGTGTTCCAGGTGAAGTTGATAAGATCAGACGATAATCAGCAGCATGATTACTATTACGAGCTATGATAACTATTGCTGACTGTAAATGTTGACTTTGTGCACAGGTTTTCTGCGTGCTATTGTGGTGCTTGGATGAATATTGGATGTATTCTGTATTCACCCTGTTCATGCTAGTTGTTTTCGAATGTACGCTGGTGCAACAACAGTTGCGAAACATGTCGGAAATTCGGAATATGGGGAACAAGTCCTTCAATGTCCAAGTATACCGAAACAGGAAGTGGAGGCCCATTTCCAGCGATGAATTGCTTCCAGGAGACATTGTGTCGGTCGGCAGAACTAGTAATGATGATTTGATCCCGTGCGATCTGTTGCTGTTGCGGGGACCTTGTATCGTAGATGAAAGTATGTTGACTGGAGAATCGATTCCGGTCATGAAGGAACCTATTGAATCCGAATTCAGCTCTAGTGGTGTTGGATCGGACCGTATCTTGGATATAGACTCGGATGCCAAGCTTCGAATCCTGTTCAGTGGTACCAAGATTGTCCAACACAGTGGCCCAACCAAAACGGAAGGAGAAAAGCTAAAGTCTCCAGACAAGGGATGTATTTGCTATGTTCTGAGAACTGGATTTTCTACATCACAGGGAAAATTGTTGAGGACTATCTTGTATGGTGTTCAGCGAGTTACGGCTAACAATTGGGAATCATTTGCTTTTATCTTGTTTCTGCTAATCTTCGCCGTAGCTGCTGCCGGATATGTCTGGATCAAGGGTGAGTTTGTCATATTGACACTAAAGAAGAAATAATATAATTGCTTAGTCAGTGTATAACTTGAATTTTGATTCTGCAGGTACGGAAGATCCTGAAAGGAATCGTTACAAGTTATTCTTGGAGTGTACTCTGATTCTTACCTCCGTTATTCCACCTGAATTACCGATTGAACTTGCCTTGGCTGTGAATACTTCGGTGGTGTCATTATCCAAGCTAGGAGTATTCTGCACGGAGCCTTTCAGAATTCCTTTCGCCGGAAAGATTGAGATCTGCTGTTTCGATAAAACTGGAACACTTACTTCGGATAACTTGGTGATTGAGGGTGTTGTGATGAGCAGTAAAGGTTCGTGAGCAACATCCGAAGTTCTCATAGAAGTGGCTAACTTTAATCCTTTTGATATTTTTATCCATAGATACAAGCCCATTAGCAGTGTCCAAATTAGAACCGGAAACAATTCAAACTCTTGCAACTTGTCATTCGCTAGTAACGTTGGAGGACGGCTCTTTAGTGGGAGACCCTCTGGAGAAAGCTACGCTGAACTGGATTGATTGGGACGTTAACCGAGAAGTAGTTGTGCCCAAGAAGGCAGGGGGATCTGGTGCTCTGCGGGGTATCAAAATTTTCCACCGGTTTCATTTTAGTTCTGCTCTGAAACGAATGTCGGCTGTTGGAGGTTATGCCATAGATGCCACACAGACGGAATATTTAGCAGTTGTGAAGGGAGCTCCAGAAATTATGGCCTCAATGGTGAGACCTTAAAAAAATAGTATCGCATTGCAGGTAATGCGTCAATTTTTCATTGATGTGTTTCTTTGCTTTCAGTTTGCAAAGCTTCCCTCGGACTACGAAGAAACTTACATGACATATTCCCGAAGAGGAGCTCGCGTACTTGCATTGGGGTTGAAACGCTTGGGATCTCTGTCTCACTCCGACGTTAGACAGCTCAGCCGAGACGAGATTGAATCTGAATTAGAGTTCAAAGGCTTTTTGATAGTTTCCTGTCCACTGAAAAAAGATTCTAAGGCTGTTTTGAAGGAAATCATGAATTCCTCTCATAAGGTATCACCTCATTTTGAATTCCATCACTTTTCTGAAAATCATTGCTAACCAGGATACGAATTCAAAACAGGCTGTCATGATCACTGGTGACAACCCGTTGACCGCTTGCCAAGTTGCAAGAGAGCTTGATATGACTAAACGAGCCATCACCTTGATATTCAACCCTGAAACTTTATGCTGGGAAGGCATTCATGAAAAGACAAAAGTCATGCACGAAAACGAATCGGTGGAGTGAGTGCGAAACCTTATACCTAAAATTCAATCGTTGCTTGCTATAAACTTGTGTTTGATTCACCGTAGAGAGCTGAAAAACAAATATGATCTGTGTATCACTGGAGATGGCCTCACTCGTCTACTGACTTACTCGGATAAGAACTTGATGAAACCGCTTGAGAAGTTGCTGCCGTTCGTGACAATTTATGCGAGAATGGCCCCGAAACAAAAGGAATGGGTGATAAATGCTATCAAAGCTCAGGGATATCATACGTTGATGTGTGGAGACGGGACAAATGACGTTGGAGCTCTCAAGCATGCTCATGTTGGGGTGGCGATTCTGTCAAGTTCTCCAGAATGGGTTGAAAAGAGACAAAAGTTGATGACAGAATTGAAAGATAAGCGCAAAGCAGAAAAGGAATCCGGAACCGCAGTGGCAAAGCCAAGCCCTGCTAAAACTACAGTGAGACCACGAAGACCTGGTCAAACAGGGCCTGCCGGGCCACCGGTACCCGGCTCTCAACGAGACACCACGATGGAAAGACATTTGGCGAAAATGATGAAAGAGTTGGAAGAAGAAGAACGAGCTCAGATTGTGAAATTGGGAGATGCATCTATTGCAGCCCCATTTTCATCGAAGATGTCGTCTATAGAATGCAGTAAGTTTTGGAAAGCCAAGTGTCTCGGGCATCATTTTATCATCTGCTTGAATAATCCCTTCGCTTTGCTTTTAGTTTGCCATGTTATCAAGCAAGGACGATGCACGTTGGTGACAACACTTCAAATGTTCAAGATTCTAGCTTTAAATGCTTTAATATTAGCATACAGTCAGTCGGTTTTGTACTTGGATGGGATCAAGCTGAGTGATTCACAAGCAACGTTTCATGGATTGCTCTTGGCCGCATGCTTCTTCTTCATTTCACATACGAAGGTGAGTTGATGTAAAAATTGTTGTTTTCAGTTTGAAATACATATATCGAAATTATATGTCCTGATTTTGATTTGTCTTGCAGCCACTAAAGGTGCTCTCCAAGAAGCGACCTTTGCCAAATATATTCAATGTGTACACATTACTGACTGTTTTACTACAGTTCATCGTGCATTTTGTCGTGCTCATCGTTCTTGTTCGATATTCCCTCAGCTTCGCCCCAGAAGACAGGTGCCTAATAACTGTCCTTCATTTTACAAATATGTGGGTGAACTTGGATTGATACTCTGTTGTGTTGTTACAGGCCTCCAAAAGTGGATCTCGAGAGGAAATTTACTCCAAGCCTGCTGAATTCGACTGTATACATTGTATCCATCGCCTTACAGATTTCCACATTTGCTGTGAACTACAGGGTGAGCTGTCCAGAAATGTTAGCTTCTAGTTGCAGCCGTCTGATGGAAATGTAAATGTTAACTAATATGTTATGTACTTTCCAGGGTCATCCTTTCATGGAAAGCATTCGGGAAAATAGACCATTCTTCTACAGTTTAGTGTTCTCAAGTCTTGCCGTCGTTACGATAACTCTGGGCAGTTTGCCAGACTTAAATGAGCAGTTTGAGATTGTGCCTATTCCGTCAGAGGTAAGGAGAGATTTGCTCGAATTCGCACTAAATAACAGTCAATTTGGATATTAATCGATTCTCCATAATTTTACAGCTTCAAAATATGATGTTACTGCTGTTTGTGGCTGATCTCATTGGAGCTTTCATACTGGATCGGTTGTGCATGTTCCTTTTCGGAGAAGGCCGAGTAAAAGTGTGATTTTTACAGACTTCAAACAATGTCAATTAGAAAGAGAGATTCTTCTTTTGGTTCATTTCTCTGTAATGCTAATTAATACTTGAGATGACTGTTGTTATTACTTTTGTACTTTATCAGGAATATTACAAGATTTTAGCTGATTAGTAAATTCTCGTAATTGTGCAAATTAAAGTCGACATACAACTGTGCACAAATACAAATGGGCAGCATCTGGTGATTCGATAACATACGTTCAAATGAAACTAACAGGGAAACAACTGTCCAGATTTTTTATATTTTGAGTAAGACTCGCTTACTTGGAAGAATTGGGGCACTGTGAAACAACTTTATTCGCGTAGCGAACTCCACTCGCGGCAAATCAGCACTGTAGCGCATCCTAGCGGGACATTTTCCAAACTTCAGTCACTCCGCTCGTACCGCATGTCGTGTGTTTCCTGCCATTCAGTTTGCAGTGTGAAGGCAAGCAGTCCATATTATCCGTGGAGTTGAGTTTTTAATTGAAATTAAAAATGGTAAGTTTCAACTTTTAAACTCTAATTTGTGTGAATTTTGTGCGATACTTGCTCCGATTGCTGCTAGTGTATCGAAATCAGTGAAAAAAATACTTGAGAAATGAGCGAAATAGAAAAGTTTGTTTAACCGGCTTCAATCTTGTCAGATGCCTCTCGATTCGCTCAGCCGATTTGGATCTTCATTGATTTTGATTCTCAATTTTAGGCCAAGCGTACAAAGAAGGTCGGAATCACCGGAAAGTATGGAACCCGTTACGGGGCTTCCCTCAGGAAGATGGTGAAGAAGATGGAAATCACCCAGCATAGCAAGTACACCTGCACCTTCTGTGGCAAGGTAAGCTAATTAAAATCGATATTCAGTATAAATTCCTCCGAAGTCACCATCAAAATTACAGAATCTTGAACTAATGCCTGTGTGTTTTCGTTGCAGGATGCCATGAAGCGTAGTTGTGTTGGAATCTGGAGCTGCAAGCGCTGCAGAAGAACCGTTGCTGGTGAGCACGAACTTGATTGTTGCAAGACCAGTTAGATTAATTTACGGATTGAGTAGCGTTAGAAGGCTGAATGAGAAAGTCATTTTCAGGAAGTTCGTAGGGCTTCGCAGCGTTGTTATGGATTTGTGTATAATGTAAAATATTTCTAATGATTTCTTCATGTTTTGTCTTGCAGGAGGAGCCTGGGTTTACTCTACCACAGCAGCATCTTCAGTTCGCTCGGCTGTCCGTCGTTTGAGAGAAATGAAGGAGGTTTAGACGTGTAACAATTTTAATATGGTACGATCATATAATAAACAAAGCGTTTTCAGCTCCTAAACTTGTGCTTCGTTCCATTTCAGTAATTTTTCGTAATGATAGCCAAATTCTCCGTTTGTAGCATTTTTATTCGGTCTTACATGATCGAGACGTCCGCATAACGTCACTAAAATCGGCTTTGCCATGTTTTTTCACAATGCTCCTCTTCTAAAATTATGGTTAGGACAGATTTATCTGTTATCAGGATTCAACTTTATTTTTGTACGTTTCTAATAACCAAATGTTATCTGTGCTCGAGTAGTTTAAAATGTGTTTTTACAAACTCTAGATCGGTATCGAATATATCCTTGATCCTAGCATTCTCCCATTCCATATTTACAGTATCAGTCTCAGTCTTAACATTTTTCGGTTTTTGAATGTCTACAAACAAGTTATCCAGCCAGTCGATCGACTGCTTTAAATTAGAGTTTAGGTTCTTTTTCGTTCCTGAAGGTACTGCATCAAAACAAAATAGTAAATTATTAAGATCACCAGTAACCTGATAGGAGTAGACGAAAGGAAAGATGGAAGAGACTCTATCAGTATATTGCGATTTCAGAGTTGGGTTTCGACACACTAGATTAAGTACGAGTATTCCTTTCCCAGGTTTCAGTCGTGACATCATATTCTGTAGGGCTTTCTCTTCTACAAAAGAGGCAGGAGGACAGCTCAATCCGTCAGTCACAGACTTGTTGTCAACGTCCAGTAAGATTACGTCGAATTGGCGATCTAATAGGAATCATCAACGGAATTTTTATTGATGAGGTCAGAAGATTGAACATTCACCAGCACTCTCAACTTGAAATATGTACCTGTATCCGCCAAGTACTTAAGGCCATCTTGAACTTCGAGTTTGAAAGTATCAGATTGCTTGGGAAGTCCAAACCAGTCTTTAGCAGCTCCGACAATAGCTTCATCTATGTCAATCGCTGTTAGATTGATCTGTAATCAAAAACTTGTCATGAGCCAAACAATTTAAAATCATATGATTCAAAGTCCACCGAACATTCCTAGTGCAGCAAGATGGCAAGATTATAGTGTTCCATTTTACAATCGGGAATGCTTCGAATACGCGACGCACTCGTAAACGATATATAAGAGGTAATTTGTTAATTTATGCCCAAGGGAAAGGTCATGAAACAACTGACTTTGCTGACGACCGGCAAAAGGGCTGATAATCTACTTGCGCACTAAACTTTAGCATTCGGGAAATGAAACTTACGTTTGGTATGAAGCTAGTAATAAAAGATGCCAATAGACCACCCCCCAGTCCAACCAGAAGCACATCCAAAGGTGTAGTAACCTTCAAGAATTTGTGAGACATTCCAAAAGCGATACACATAATTTGGTGATGTTCACAACTCAAAGTCCTCCGTAGTACAGTGATATCCTTCCCTTGCCGTTTAGCTAGAAATTACAGGGACATTAAAATCTGCCCCTTCCAATCATGCAAAAGATAATACATGTTTTAAGTATGATTTACTTTTTGTTATGCCCACTTCTGATTGAATAACATTCGGGTTGTTCAAGAATATCAGACGTCGGAGCATTTTCTTGGGGTCCATTCGCACATCTTCAACAACGAAATCACCAGAGTACTCAGACTTTCCCTGGAATACTATTTTCCTAGTGCCGATGTCGTTTGATATGGTCATGATTGGAGCCTAAAACAAACAGAAATGATACAGTCAAATCTTTGAAGTCCTTGTAAAAATATTCAAGGGCAGTAGTGAACAAGTTACCTGGCATTTGCTATCGGCGACGCTTTTAGGCATAAAAGATCTGATGTGACCCTGAATCTCCTGCTTGATGACTTCCATTGACTCGTACTGCTGGCCACGAACAAGATGAACGACAACTAACCTCGTGCAATTAGTGTCTTGAGCTAGCTGAAGCCTTCCTTCATGGCTACCGAAAAGCCATTCTACTTCTCTGTGAATTTAAATTTTGAATTCACTATTAGACTTCAAGCGATAACCAGGGAAAGGAATCGTGTTTAAGTTTCACAAGATTACCTTCCTTCAGGTACAATTAACACACCAAAGCGCTTATCCACAGGATTCTTTGATAACTTCATACAATCGGTTATGAAGTACTGATAGCGCTCTTCTCCCTTGTTGGAAAAATGCTTAACCATTACTTCTTGATTAGCACCAATCCCAATACTTTTCAACTTATGCTGCAATTGTAACATGTTTTGAACATCTAGTACAGCTTCAAGAAGGTCCTGCAAGCTATCCAGACGACGGAAACCACTGTCATTCGAGATCTCGATGACCTGCAAACAGAGAGAGGATATCACTGAAAAATCGTCTACGTACATGCGGTGCTGAAACGAAATTCTACAAAGTTACTTACAGGCTTCATGCCCGGAGGAAGCTTGACTTTGGTAAACACATTGATGAATACAGGAAAGACTGGTCGATCAGTGGCATGATTACCAAGCTTTTCATCCATCTTATTGCATCGCACCACCCGCATCATCCATCCGCTTTTGTTGAAGAATGTGAACAGCTTCTTGGCCACATGCGGCTGAAGAAGCGATATGCAAACGAAGCGGCCACCAGTCTTCACAACCCTTGCAATTTCCTCCATCATTAAATCAACTTGTACTTTGGGACCATCGCTCTCTATTTCTTCTGTAACATCAGCATCCGGAGGTGTTAGTGCGTCAAAAGTTCCCTTATCCAGTACACAACTGAAGGAATCATTCTGCAATTAGACGTCTCTTTAAATCACATTTTCATAGACCAAAATCAAGAATAACAACAAACGGACGTTACCTACATCGAACTTGTCCATTTTGGTTGCATCTTGCACACGGAACTCCAAATGGGGATACAAGGCCTGCATTTGCTGTACCACAACATCACTGATGTCAATGTTGATTTGGTTCCTATAAAAACGAAGAATCAGTATGAATCACGCTCTTACTTTCAGACCTCTTCCTCAATCTGGATGCAATGATTAATGATTGTACCACGCGCAATTATGATCACTAGAAAACAATGTCCTAGCAACCTCTATGACCGAGGGTTGATTTGGGCCACTTGTCATTGTCCCAGCGGATTGGTTCAGCTGTGACGGGAATAAGTGGCCGTCCATGATTTTCCCTAGCGGTTATAGTTCAGAATCTAACTTACTGTATCCCAGCTTGATGCAAACAATGACTCAGGGCTGAGTTACCACATCCAATGATCAGCAGCCGGTCCTTTGCCGTGATGTACCGGTGAAGGATCTCCGCCAAGTCTTCGTATTCTCCATACCTGTAGACAAAATGGACGTGAACTTAATATTTACAACTCAATCTTCCCATCAAATTCTGATATCTATCATTTTAGTGTCTCATTCACAATCGGGAATGTATCAACAGAACATGAAACATTCGTAAACGATGTATAAATGGCAAAGTATCACTTTCTGCCCAAGGGAAAGGTCATTTAGCAACTGAGTTTGCTTACAACCGGCAAAAGGGCTGAAGAACCTTCTGATTCAAGAACACACTGATCTAGACTTACCATTCAAACGGCTCATCCTTTAGTTTGACGAAAAAGTCATTCCAGTATTCTTTCGTGCAGAAATCCCGGGTAGATTTCGGCAGCAAGTCCATTTTGAAGCAACTCACCGCAGTTCAGCAACGTCCAGCAATGCGGCGTTACCTAGAGAAATAAAATAATCTGAAATTACTAGTTGCTCTGAACAGTTTCAAGTACATTTTATCAAATTGTCTCACCTGCTTTGCTCAAAAACTCATCTTTCCAAACCTCTTCAGCTTCAGTTATGGTCTCCTGAATTTTGATTCCAAGTCCGAACGCCGTTTCAAGTTGAACTGCGGTTGATGGTACGCGAGCACAAAATGTAAACACGTGCGTAGATCAGATCACACACAAGCACACGCTTCTGTGTGGCGGCTCCATGCATCTTTTGCACATGAAAACATTGGTGCTGGA
>JAQGBJ010002350.1:0-16926 GCA_034698345.1 Sphaeridia pumilis
TCGTGAATTTTTTAGTGTTTTTACTATTAAGAAACCTTAATAAACAACTTTTTTTACAAGCAACGTTATATACGTAACGAGGACAAGCTTCGACAAGGAGGACATATTTCTATGATTTCCATCACAAGGTGTTTTCCTCTGAAGTTGAAGTTATCGAGAGTAAAAGTATTTTTGATACAATGATTCATGCACAGAAATTAATTCGAAATCTCATCATATGACCAGCATATACATTGTATGTAGAACCAAAGATTGTGAATGGACCGGAAATCCTAGACATGTAATTACTCAGCATTGGCAGTAGAGCCGAAACAGAGCCAGAGCCGCTGACTCTAAAGCTCTGGGACGATCACTGCAGCTATGAGCGTTATGGCATAGCCAATGTTCGATTGGTGTTTCCTGAAACTGAGGAGGAACTACTGCCAGCGGCTGGGTCCCAACTCTGGTGTTCAGGAAGCTACCACATCACACCGGCCCTCCGGTTTATTAAAAACGCCACTTGCGCTGGTTGACATTACTTGAGTAATCAAGAGAGAAACACTCAACGAGTTTAGTTGTCGGATTTGTGATTATAGTTTATGAGTTCAAAATTTAAGGAAAGATTCACAACAAACTGGAGGAGTTTAGGAGTCCAGTTTGTTGTGAATCTTTCCTTAAATTTTCTACTCATGACATTAGTAGAGTAACTTACTTAAAAATGATCGTTATGCAAGAAGCTCTGGGAAGCTCTTCTAATTTAATAGCCATTGATTGAATATAAGCTGTGGAGCTATCCTTTCCCATTGCATAATGTGTAATTGCATTCGGCTCTTCTCGAGAAAGTCGACAACGGCTAACGTGTTTTGTTTTTGTTTTCCACTACATACATAGACACGGCACAATATACCCTTCGTTACTTGAAAATGGACTTCAAACCCAACTGCAAGTATTCTGAATATCCTGTGACCTGAATCATATTAACCATCTTATTTATTCCATGAATTCAAGAATACAAAACTGTAAGAATGCAATTAGCATGAGTAGCAAACATGTTGGTACGAACAACAGAACCTAGTCTCTTCGAAGCGGGAAGCTTTCCTCACGGACACCTTCCTTTGTAATGATTTTCATCAAAATACCATCTCCGGTATAGATATCTCGTTCAGCAGCTCCAATGAAGGTGTCCTTCACAATGCGAATGGCCTGATCGAGGCTAATGGGTTCCGTGGGCTTGCTTTCTTCAGTTCGATTACGCAAGCCGATCTGCAACCCAAAAGAGACCAACATTAATCAAAAGTCAGCTCTTTCTCATTTTATTCAAATCCAAAGGGATTTTTGTACGTACCAAGCTGTCCAAAAGAGGTTGGATCAAAGCTCCAGAAGATCCACCAGCATGAAAGGTCTCCTTTTCGCAATGGCCAACTGGATCGTAGCTGTAGATCACACCGTTGTCCTCTTCATCAATACCGGCTACCACATTGGACACGTAGTATGGGAAGAACCGCTTGTAGTACAGCATAGTGGATAGCATCTGAGCAATGGCTCCAGTGGACATGTCTCTGTTGTGTTCATGCTTGTAAAGCTGCAATTATCAATCACGCATCAATTTTAATCATCCGCATCAGTCATGGAGAAGTTTCATTTATATGGACCAAACCAAAACTAACCTTGATTCTAGCATCAATAAGCTTCTTCAACGACAAAACGTCACACCAACATCCAGAACAGCCCAAAACAGTCCACTTGTTCAACTCCTGCACCTTCGGTTGGTCCCGAGTGTAGATTGAATATCCAGCACTCAACCGAGTGTCTGAAGCAATTACTGCAAAGCCCTTTCCGGCAATGGCCACGATCGTCCTGCGGATCAAATCACATGTGATTATCAAACTTTGTACAAACTGGCAATCAACCAATAGAAACTTTACTGAAATACGAAATTAGTTTACCCTCCATTGTCAGAATATGGTGAGAAGTGGCGCTGCATTGGGCCAACGGCTGCTTCACTCATGGCTTCAATCATGGTTCCTTTCTGCAATAACGTCAAAACAACAAACCGATTATTCTTGATCTTCCCCCTCAACATTTCGTTCCTCCAGTCATATCAACAAGGGACGGCAACGATAATACAATTGATTTTTAGAGTTTTACCTTGTAAACACTAAATTCAGATAATTGTTCAAACTTTCTCGTAAATTTGTTGTCTTTCGCACCGGTAATGGAAGCAAAACTTTCAACTCATCGCCGCAATCAGCCGAAGGTAAATTATGTGGCCGACGCTCTTGTTCGCAGACAACGTTTCGCCTATTTCTTTCTCACATGGATTTTGCGCCAAACAACAACAAAAGCTCCCAGCTGGAACTTCACCTTGACTTATATATAATTATAATCTCAATCAGCTGGAATCAGTGTTAGAGCACGTTCATGCGTTTAACGAAACTATCGTTAACGCTAATTTTGCACTTTGGCTCTTACTTTGTTTACTAGCGCAACAACTGCGTACGTAACTACAAACTACAAGTCTATTAAAGTATTAGCTGAATGTTGTCATTGCACATGACAGAAAAAGTTTGATAGCGCTTTGGTTTTGAAGACTTTGAACGCGGAAACCCAGTTAACGCCCAGTGACAGTTGTATTAATCGGGATTTTAATCGTTGACCTGCCGTTTTGCAAAGAATTACAAGCGTTTCTTAGTACCAATGATGAATTTATGAAGTGAGTGTCTTAAACTTAAGTCAGTTTAAATTTTAGATTCTGAGTTTTAGTGAATTCGTAAGTAATTGTTTCCGAGCTTAAATTTTGACCATGATGTATGTATAAATGAAGTGTTAACAGAAAGTATGCTGAACCATTGAGATCGATTAGTTATGTGGTGAATGATTCATTGGCAATTCGAACACTGGAAATGGAATTGATCATTGAAATAACTGCAATGGTTCGGGAACTTGTTGCACGCTTTGTTTACTATCGATATCAGACTTAACTGTTTACTGTCGAGAACATGTATTTTATCGTGCATTGGTAGGGTTTCATCTGTTATATGAATGGCATTGTCTTGCTTTGCTTTCTTTATCCTTTAATGTCAATACGTGATAACGATGTTAAGATCTTATTAGCTTTGGAATATATACTGAGCAAGTCGAGAGTTCAGAGGTCAGACAGTCATAGCATTTGAAAGAATCAGCATGCGTTCGATGCTTCAGCTGCAATGAGTGTCCTCAGGTTATGCACGCTATTCCCGAAACAAATCTTAACAACTTCGGATGAGTAATATCGATTGGCGGTAAACTGATTAGATTCGCATAAAAGTGACGTAACTTGATTATATCATCGGTGGATTCGACGGTTTTTTACGTTCTAACATCTAGTTTATGCAATGGAAGGTAACCTTCACTAATGAAGATTATTTGATTTTCAGGTTTTTGGAGTTATGCAGTAATGAGATTCTGATAAACGGTTCAAGTTGTGGAGTGGAAGTTAGCCCTTCTGTACCATGTGGGTGAAGCCTGAAGAGATCCTAGTGGCTAATGCGTTCTGGTGAGATTTGAAGAAGAATATTCACGAAACTGGCATTCGCATTTTGAAATTTTTAATGGAAGTATTTGGCGTTACAGGGCCAAGGAGTCGGAAAACTTGTACTTTGCACTTCAGACAAGAAAAGGTCATGGAAATGGGAGAAAAGACTTTACTTCGATTCTGGTCGGAACGTGGGATACTGTCACTGACACAAAGCCCGCGCCATACAGAATTCTTCATCAGACTCCAAACTCGGAAGTATATTATCGTAAGTTGATCGGATCAGTTCGTGGAATTGCTGTTGAGGAGTTAATTCCAATTTGTTGTTTTGTTTAGTGATTGCAAGCAGCATATCCCATAGAGAAATTCTGGAGAACTGGGACTGGATCAACAAGAACTTGATGCCGATTTTATCAAACTTTGACGATGAGGATCAGATCACAGCCTTTGTACGATGTAAGATTGAGTCGCTGATAGCGCAGTCGAATACCGGTGTTAATGTGATTGAAGGTAAGTTACAAGCCGTGATTTCTCAGATTGAACAAAGTTTTGTGCATTAACTATTGTGTTATTTTAGATGCGGAATCTCAAGTGTTCAAAGCAGCTTCGCAAAAGTTCCGGAGGATTTTCGGGATGCCTCCAGAAGAGAAATTGGTCAACTACTTTTCCTGCAGGTGCGAAACGATGACTGTTTTGAAAAGCCAAGATTGAATTACAAAAACTGAAGTTTTATGTATTTGTTGTAGTTACTGGAAGGATAGATTACCCAAGCAAGGCTGGATGTACCTGAGTGTTACACATTTGTGCTTTTACTCGTTCATTCTGGGGAAGGAAACGAAAATAGTAATAAGGTGGACTGATGTGACCGGAATGGACAAAATCAATTCATTCGTTTTTCCCGACTCGATACAAGTTTCTACGAGATCTGGTGTTGTAAGTTATGATCGCAAATTTTCAACCCCGGGAGGGATACCGTTTACAGGTTTATGAGATCCTTTCGTTGATTGCAGTATAACTTCACCATGTTCTTAAAAAAGACAGAAACTTTCCAACTAATGGAGCAGTTGGCGAATTTTGCGATGAGACAGTAAGCTTTATCTGGAATATGCGTCGAGTAGTATCTGATCTTCATTTCTTATGTTTTGTATCTAATTTTTCAGGTTGATTGACGAGGAAGGTTTTCAGGAAGACAGAGAATTATTTTCAAAATCATCAAAGAATGTACCGAAGAAGCCATCAAATCTGCAACGAAATTTCGACGCTCGATATCATTCTGAAGCATACAGATCCTTATTCCGGTTGCCGAAAAAGGAAAAGTTGGACGGAAAGATTTTGTGTAGCCTGTGGACACCGTATAACAAACGACATGCTTCCGGCATCCTGTACCTGTCGAGTCATTACGTGTGCTTCGATAGCAAGGTATTTTAAGGTACTTTATTGAATTTCAGTATCATCCAGCACTTCCAAACGACACAAGTTCTCTGTTCGTAGGTTTCAGGACTTGTAAAGCTTGTGATTCCTTTGCGAGACGTAACGCAAGTTGAGAGAGCGTCACCAGCCATGGGCGTAGGAGAAAGATCAGTTTTGATTGTCACACGTTCTAGCCCGCCATTCATCTTCTCGCATGTCGACGATATCGAGTTCTTATTGCAAAAAATATCTGAACTTTTATCGAAGACTGTAGCTCATAAGACGCACACCACAGTGTAAGTTTTTCAATTCATTTACTTAAGTTTAGTTTTACTCATCAGATCTTGGAATCCACAAGACGCATTTTGTGTTTTTGCAGAACTCACGTAGCTAGTGGAGATTCTACTAGCTTGAGCTCATCCAGCAGCTTCGTACTAGTCGAATCTTCGGACGAGGACTCGAGAAGCAGAGATGGGCATCTGGAAGACAAACGGAGGTTACATTGTAAGCATAAACGGCTTTCTTAGTTTCGAACTTCTTTCCCAGAAGTATCGTTGTGAGATGCTCATAAAGGTGTTATGTATATTTTAGATGACGGGATACTCCAGCAGCCTCTTCATGAGCTGTACTGCTTGCCAGTACTGACCGAAATTCAAAAGGCTGAGGTTGGCAAGGAAAAAGAGTGGAACAAGCACTTTGAAGAGTACGGCCGAGGAATATCAACATACCGGACAACAGAAACGGCACAGCTAGTTGTTCGAGGGATACCAGACAAGCTAAGAGCTGAAATATGGCTGATCTACTCTGGGGCTTATAACGAAATGCACACTAATATTGGATACTACGCCTACTTAGTGGAAAAGTCTCTTGCAAAGAAGTGCACATCAAACGAAGAAATTGAACGAGACTTGCATCGATCTTTACCAGAGCACCCAGCGTTCCATGATGACTGTGGCTTGGACGCTTTACGACGAGTTTTATGTGCTTATGCGCATCGAAATCCTCATATTGGCTACTGTCAAGCCATGAATATGGTTGCCTCGGTTCTGCTACTTTATTGCGCTGAAGAGGAAGCCTTCTGGCTCTTGACATCGATTTGCGAACGGATGCTCCCGGACTACTACAACCGGAGAGTAGTTGGTGCTTTAGTCGATCAAAATGTGATGGATGAGCTCATTGAAAAACACCTGCCGAAGCTTCACAAACAGCTGCAAAAACTGGGGATGATTGGAATGCTAAGTTTGTCCTGGTTCCTAACTTTGTACATAAGGTATGTTGTTCATCATGTGCTTCAGGTGTGAAATAAGAGACGTTTTTAACAATACTTTTATTTTTTTCAGCGTAATGTCTTACGAATGTGCTGTGTACATCATGGACTGTTTCTTCTACGACGGTGCCAAAATCGTGTTTCAAATTGCGCTAGAAATCTTGGACCATAACGAAGATGCCCTTCTAAGATGCAAAGATGACGGGGAGGCCATGCAATTACTGTCAGATTTTCTCAGTGGTCTTCATGTTGTTCAGTCAGGCTGTATCGACCTTGGAGAAGACCTGAGCAAATCACCTAGTCCACCGATCTTCATCAACACTAATCCCCCAGGGACTCCTGCCGGAGCAAAGAGCAGAATGGAGAAAAGCCATAACCGCTCTGTTTTAATATCTACTTTGATCTACGAATCGTACCGGAAGTTTGGTGATCTCTTATCTGAGCAACAAATTGACGAACTGAGACTCAAGCACCGCCTTCAAGTCGTTCAGAGGTTGGAAGATCAAGCCATGAGGAACGCTTTGCGAAACGTTCCCTCGTCGTGCAAATTCAGTAGAAGTGACATCCAAGAGCTTTTTCTGATGCTCCGCGGCGAACATTTGTGGCAAGTCGCATGTGGGTCCCAACCAGCAACCGCTGCCAGCGACGACGTTTCTGGAAGTCAGCAGTACCAGCTGTTGGACACTGAGCAGTTCAAGAACGCCTTCATGGCCTTCGGACTATGGGGATCGAACGGGAATCCAAAACTCTCGAACCTGATTGAACGCATATTCCGACTGTTTGATATAGACTGTGATGGCTACGTAACTTTTGGGGAACTGGTTCACGTGTTAATGATCACCGGAAGCGGCGATGCCATGAAGAGACTAAAGTTGCTTTTCTGTTTGCATCTACCACCGTTGCTGAATCCAGAACGAGAAAAACGACACAGCGCTAATCCTGACGACCTTGAAGACATGGAAGAGATCGGAACTGAGGCGTCAGAGTTCTTCTCCTATTTGGATCCTTCTGAGGCACCCGCAGCCAAGGAAGGGAAAACTGTCACGGTGAAACCACAAGTTGTTCGTAATAACAGCCGGTCTGATTCTAGTAAACAGCCAGGTATTACAAAAACCTATTAAGGTTACAAACTAAAGGTCCATCACACATTTATCTTTATCGTGTGGAACGTTACAGACGCACTTGCGAACCTATTTTACGCTGTTACCGAAGATCAAAACCCGGTCCCTACAATGGACCAGCCTCATTTCATCGCCATGTGGAAGTCGCTCTACGACATCTTCATCAACCACCCCGATGAGCAAAAAGTCTATCACTCAATAGTCAGCGTCGGTACATTGCTCATGAAATTGGGAGACGCTGGTAAACGTCATAACATGGATTCCCCGGCACAAGAAGCCTTGCCATCACTTCCGCCGCTGGACGACGGAAAGGTATGAATACCACCACGACTTAACTACATCCATGATGCATGATATTCAACACCTCATACTCATTCGTCTCTTTTTTTTTCAGAACGAGAAGGCAGCAGGCGAAGCCCTAGAAAAAGAATGGAGCATCACCTTTGAACAGTTTGTAGCCTCGATCCTTACAGAAGCCCCAATTGTCGAATTCTTCGAATCCAAGCTGGACCTGAAAAAGAAGATTGACGCCTTCAAAAACCGCAGAACTTTGAAAAAGACCTCACTATCTTCAACTCCTCCAGATGCATAGCTCTGATAACAAGCACTCAAAAAGCCATATCCTCCTCGATCAACCTTCATCGTCTTCCTGCAATATTCATTAACCTTCGCATCGCAATGCCTTGAACTCTAGAAATTATATCTGCAATATCATTAGCTTTAGTTTTTACAATTTTACGTAGGAATCAAACATTCCGTTTACTGTACATATGCTTTAACTTTTATTCCAGTCACTTCAAAGACTCTCATATGTATCTTCTAACAACCCTTTTGTTCAAAATATGTATCTGAGCCATTGATTTCCATACTGATTACGTAACGTTATCATAGGGTCTTCTTACGGGTATTGAATATTCTTCTTTTTGAACTTTTTTGATTTTTCACATAACTGGCTCTTGTGATTCCATCACGTTTTCTGTACATAGCTTGATCATAAGTAAGCGTCACTTTGTAAGTGAATCACGTAAACGCTTTTTTATATTCTTCGCATCCCATTTGTAGACGTTTACGCATATCTCTGTCGCTTGTTTAAAAAAATATATCCTTGACTGCTACCTCTAGCTCTTTCAACTGATAAATCTGCTGTAAAATGACCTGATTTTGTACTGTCTGATAATCAACGGAACTGTGAATACCATTAGTTTCTCCAAGTTGTATACATTAAGCATTAAATGTTTTAACCTTGATGACATTTGTATTCTTCTCCCCATTCAAGTCTTGTTTCCAGGCAAATTTTCCTCCGGGAAATCCTCGTCTATATCTGACCTTGTCTCTTTGACGTTTCTTCACCGAAATCCAAGCAGGATTAATGCATATCAATCAGTCTTGAGCAGCTAATAATCCATATTCAATTGTCGTCAGTCTTCCGCTTCTCCTGTTTCACTAGAAGTTCATCTCTTGAGAATCTCCTACGATGAACTTATAACTACAAAACTTATCATCTTTGTGTTACTTTTATCACACCTGGAAGGAAAACAAACTTCGGCGATGTTCAGTCAATCAGCCAGCGCCCATAATTCCGTATACCAATACCTCTTGGAACGTTCCGCACTTGATGTCTCCAAAGAACAATTTCTCATTCCCTCAAGATCTAATCTACCTCTATTATTGACTTTAAACACCAACCAAACCAATGTTGATCCAAGCCAAGTCATCCTTCGTTCCGATACTCTTTGGAACCTTTTTAACTGCACCGCCAGTACTCCACGGTACACAAACAACTTGAAATCTTTCGATGATTATCATATCATGCGTTTGGATATAGAATACGTACAATATACTGTATATGTTCCCCATGTCATCATCGTTAGTTTATATACCTGGAATAAGGAATATCGATGAATTCCAAAAGAAGCAGTTTTTATTTACATTGTTCCATATGCATTGGTTTGCTTGCGTTGCTAGATGCCAACTTGGCTTGTTGTATTATTTGAACAACATAAACCTTGGATTCCACTTTAGTCTCTCGTCGAGCATCAAGTTCAAAGTTGCTTATATGATGGTTGGGGACCGCAATGATCACGTTGGATCCCCCGTTCAAACTCATCTTCCAAGATTCAACAACAATCTTCTTATGGAAGAAGGAGCTATTTTCACTATATGTTGACCTTTGAATCGTTGCATCCACAACATGGCGAAGGATATGGAAGTTGAAGATCAGAGCTCCTGAGACTGAGACCCGCAACGACCATGATGATGACGAGATGACAGAAGCTCAGCAACTAAACTGGCTTTGTTCCACCTTGTCTCTCCTTGGTGACAGTTGATAAAGTTGATCGTTTAACGCAATTTTAAGTTAATCGCAGGCTTAAATTGGAGTAATTGCTGTGATTATCATCATCTTCTTCTTTGATTATAATTGCCACAATCTGGATTAAAAGCTTTTTGCTGGCCATGGACTTGAGGTCTCCCTTGACTTGAGGCAACTTCCGGCAAGACTTCCAACCGCAGCTCCGAGTGTGTAGGACCAGGCAAGATGTTGGCATAGCTGCATTCGATTTCAAGCGAATCTCCGCCGACAGCTGTGTGAGCATCGAGCCAGTGCCCTTACACTCAAGTTCGGCGATTTTGGCCTTCTTCGAAATTTCAACAACACAAGACCCTCTACATGTGGTAAGCAAAGTCGATGATGCAGCCACGGATACAACGACTAGAACCAGAAAGAAAGCATCTGTTGATCATGTGATAATTGAATTATAAATTTTGTGATAACGACTGTTTACCATGAGATTCCTACGTGTTTTGTTTGCTTTGTTTTAGAGGCGTCAGATGGTAAACAAGTAATATTAATTAAAATTTGAGTTGTATGTACACATGCCAAACTCTTTTAGCTCTTTAAGATGGATGAAGATTAGCAGCGAATAATTGCCATAAGATTCCGCAGAATTTTGTAATACCAAAATGCTCTATATTGTTCACCTGATGTCCAAATATCATTTGAGCGGGAACCATCATAAGCCGGCTTGCGAAAATAGAGCAATATTATATTACTTTGATTGTTGATTTTTCCCCTATTAAAGACACCACACCTTTGAACATTGTTACAATAATGTTAATTGGCACAAACGTTGCCGAAACTATACGTGATTCAAAGCACTACAATTTAGTGAATTCAGCAGCCGCCCCGCCATATTGTTGGTGTGATCTTCTGGTTCTTGAGTTCTTCGTCCAAGTCTCGTCGAAACTTGAAGAGCGCCGCCAGCCAGCGCAACTTTGATTTATGCATCGGATAATTACTATGGAAGAGAATCGATTGAAATTTACAAATATCGATTCGATCGAACAGGAGGATCACACAGGTTCTCTTGTTACAAAAGATGGATAACACCGTTACAAAAGGCTCTTATACACAGACAATTGCAATTTGCAATTAGCGCTTGCATCTTCGTATCAAATCCACACACAAATCAACAACGAACCATCATTTCTTCGCCCAAATACGATACAACCCAAGTGTGTAATTGGCAATAAACAATTCTGAACATGCGCATTCAATGTACATTGAATGTAATCCGACCATTTTATGTATATTAATTATTAAACGTTACTACCCCTTCTTATAATCCACCTGTTACAAGTTACTGAGGTGAGCAAATGAAAAATTCGCAACTTTGCAAAAAAAACTCGCTGCTACCAGTTATTGCGCGCGCGCATAATCACAACGATTAAACTTTTTCAACTTTGTTTATTTATGGGCCTGTCTATAAGGAAACAAATGATTCCGCAAGTATTATCCACTAATTTGTATTTACATGGACTTGAAAAACATGGCCCAGTTCTGCTACATATATATAAAACTTGATGAATGTGGGAGATCATATATTTGTAATTGCTATTAATTCATCTTCGCGCAACGTGTTTAATTGCTACTTGAAAACAGTATCGAGCGCGCGCAAGCGCGCTCTAATATTTATATTCATTACGTCTCCTATCCTCAGGCCCTGTTTCGAAGCTACTGGTTGCCATTTGGAAGCGCTTGAAGAGGCTGTCGAGATGCGCGCTTCGCGCGCATCTCGCCGGCCTTTTACTACCATATAGGCGCTGCTACCATTTAAACGGCCCTGCAGGGATCATCGTTAGGAACAGCAGCAGCACCAACTGTTTGGCGGCTTCTTCCAAAGGATTCTTCTCAGGGATGACTACTTGTTCAAAAGTTTCTTGTTATGGAATAAGAGCCCTTGTTATATATATGACGTGTTAACAACTCCCAACTTCAGGAGCCTTTTTCGTATAAAAAGAATACGATAAGGTAAATCACTTTTTATTTGCCGACAGTGTCTAGGCTGGCAGGGCCAAAAGAATCTTCTGCTAATAGCTGTTGTTTCGTCGGTGTTTTGTTCAAAATCAGTAGTAGCCATGAAGTTCCAGCGGTCTTTTTTACTTTTGGTAGTTTTGGCGCTCACAGTGTTTCTACTGACCTTCGCTCAGGCTGAGGAGGAAAAGCAGAAGAAGTCTAGCCGAAATGCCCGTGTGAGAACAGTAGTCAAGTCAGCGCAAGAAGTACGCCAAAAGCGCCAGAAGAACCAACAGCAGTTGGAAGTCCAAGAGTCGAGGGATTCCAGGCGCAGGTCCAAGGCAAGAGTTCCAGTTGATATTCCGAAACCGCCTTCAACTCCTGAAGGCAAAGAGGCGGCGAGACGCAACAGAAAGCGGTAAGACCTGCAGTTCTGAAGTTCTAGTCGGTAGGCTCCATACTCCATCCAGAATCCAAAGGCCTTAATCTTTGAACTTGTCCGTATAGGAAACCACAAGGCGGAGGCTACAGCAGCCCTAAACGCGGGTACAAGTACGCAACGCCCACAACCACAACAACTACAACCACCACCACAACTCCAGCCCCAACAACAACAACAACAAGACGAACAACAACCACAACGACAACTACAACAACAACCACTCGAAGACCCAGACCAAGACCTGTGGCCGCAGCCGAAGTTCCCAACGAGCAGCAGATTTTGAATGATTCGGACTTCATTCCAGCGCCCAAGCCAGTGACTCCAGAACGAGCTTACGTTGTTACAACGGAGGTAAGCTGCTGAAACTTACAAACCTTTTTCGTTATAATATTATCGGCGTTGATTTGGTAATTGGCCAAGAAGATCAAAGGGCATCCATCATCATCCATCGATAAATATTCCATCTTCAGTAGTAGTGACAGGTTTCGCAAGTGGCAACAATGCACTGGTACATATTTAATTAGTCTTTTTCATCGGCGCTGATCGCTATTTAAGGATCATTCATTGGTATATATCCATTTGGCTTTGTTTCTGAATCAGGCTTGAGATCTTGATAGAATCTTTTCGAAGTCTCTGTCAGTCATTTTTTCAATTGTTTGTCAATTTTCAAAGCATGACACTGAATCCCCAACAAAGACAAAAGAAAGGCGTTCCATCCCATATAATTAAACGACTGTCAAAACAGGTTTATTGCACATGCAGCGCCGTTAACGCAAGTAATTTGCACTTGGGATGACATGGTTCGCGTGTAGTTAACAACGGTTCGAACACGATCATAATTGCAGGTGCTTGATAGATTGTTACATTAAGGGTCATCATCATCATCATCATCATCATATCATATTATTCGCCAAAAGCCCTCGTTTGATTTGGCAAAAATGATTAAGCGAAATTAGTATTCGTCTACATGATCATGATCATCTATTGGAATCTTCTAGTTCAAGACTGACAGGTTTATTGATTACATGCAAAGGTTGTCATTAGACATCATCTGCAACTTGTGCCATTGAAATTCGACATGTGTTTAATTAATGTCATTAATATACTGGACCAAAGGCCTCTCTCATCTTCCCAACATGGAATTGCTTCAAATCTTCTTTGTTTTCGCATAAAAGCAGTCGCCTTTTGAATCAGATCACGTATATATTATTTGAACTAGAAATTTTTCAAGTGTAGTGCAAGGTCGTCAACAATTGACAACTTTTTATATGTATAATTTAAAATGTCGCTCCACAACAATTAACATTCATCTTAATTTTTCCCGAAGATGAGCATCGAGCATCGCCAAAGAAGCTTCGCAGCGCTCTTGTTAAACTTGTGAATTAGGTCGCAGAATATTCCTTCAGCAAAGGCGCTTTGATTGATGAATTATACAGTATCGACACATACGCCACCTTATTAATAGCGCTTCAAAAGACACATTTTTGCCGTTGGGTTGAGCCTATCAATCGCCAGAGGCGCATTTCCGGACGCTCCACGAATACGAAATGTCTAAGTTACCAAAGTACTTCGAAGTGCCAATTGATTCCATTTAAAAACTGCATCATCTTCATCTGCAACTCTGCAACTGATATTGCGCAATCCTTATGTCATGCACTTTTTACCCTTGGAAATAAAAAAACATTGCAGCAATACAACTTTGTTAATTGTTGAAATTTTGATTAATGACACTCAACAATTAATTTCAACCTTCTTTTTGCAGGACCCACTTGAAGGAGAGCGAGCAATCCGACTCTCAATTCCTGGAGTTCCAGGCATAGACTACCCGATTTTCTCCAAAATTCCTACAACTGAATTCACTTGTCTTGGAAAGGCTGCTGGATACTATGCCGATCCTGAAGCAGGTAAATAAATAGCAGCTTTGCAAAAAAATCTTGTAACCTCTCAGACAGTTCTCAGCTCTTCAGCTTAGTTTTCAAGAACCTTTTGCTTTAATATTTTTCCTCCAATGTAAATATAACTGCTTCATTAAACTCTTTACTATTTGATACAGGTTGCCAGGTATTCCACCGATGCACAGATTGCGCCGAATCTCCAGTCCTGCAAATGGAATCCTTCCTGTGTCCCAATGGAACCATGTTCAACCAAAAGGTGAGTTGAATCACGCTTCTGTATAATTAAACAGGCCACCCAGGCCGCTGAATGTTGTTGTTGTTATAAAAAATTGCAATTTTTAATAATGCAGAGATTGCAAAATTGTTGATCAATCCACAAACACATATACGTTATGTTTCTGCAAAGCTGCGATACATTTTTTTATAATTGCGAATCCTTTTATATTTCTTGCAGATCTTCACCTGCGACTGGTGGGCCAACGTTGAATGTAACGCTACTTCGAAGTATACCGATTTGAACAAACTTCTCGGAGCTCAAGATGAGGTGAGAATGTTGATTACGTCAGAAAGAATCAAGCTCTTTAATTATGCGTTAACGATATTACTACTGCAAAGTGGGATACGCGAAGGAGCCTTTGACTTGTTTATAGTCAGTCAAAGGTCACAAGGCTAAGCAAGTGCAAATTACAAAAGCGTGGGAATTTTAAAGTCAGTTTGCTCATAACAAGGGATACAAAACCAGTTCATGCGATATTCATCGACACCTGAACAATGCCAATGATTTTAAATGGGTAACCTAAAAATGTTGCATTTCCAGATCGGCCGCTACTACCTGTTTTTGTCAACGGTTCCACCTCCAGTAGAGAGGCGCGTAGCGCCCAGACTTCAACCGCTTCCAGAAAAAACAACGACCACCACCACTCCAGAACCACCAACTCCACCTCCAACCCAAACTTCGCGCCCAGCTCCAGTAGCACCAGCACCTGTGGCTCCAGTCCGAGGCAACAATGAACCAGCGCCTTTCACCAACGGCGCAGGGGATGAAGATGACTATTTTGATTTCGATGCAGACAAGTCCAATATCCAAGCGGTCATCAAAAAGTTCAGTAGCGACGATAAGAGTAAAAATAAGGATGATGACGCTCCTGCTTCCGAAGAAGACTACTTTGATAGTCCAGCGCCCAAACCATTCCGAGCTGATGATTCTAGCGACAATGAAACTAAAGTAGCGCCTAAACGGTCCAAAGCTGCTGATTCTAGCGATAATGAAACTGCGCCAAAACCCTCCAAATCTGACGATTCCAGCGACGAAGAAACTGCACCAAAACCCTCCAAATCTGACGATTCCAGCGATGAAGAAACTGTCCCAGCGCCTAAACCCTTCAGATCTGATGATTCCAGCGAAGAAGCCGTTGAGGACGACGATGCTTCAGAAGAAGAAGAAGTAGTCAAGCCTAAGAAAAAGTCCAAGGCTCGCAAGGAGTCGAAAAAGTCAAAAAAGAACAAAAAGAAAAAGAAGCAAGAGTCTGAAGAGGAAGAAGAAGATGGCGGCGAAGTTGAAGATGATCAAGAAGACGGCAACGACGATATTATTGGAGAGCGCACTGGAGGAAAGAAGTCCAGGTCAGAACCCAAGGAAGGCGAAGGTGTTGGTTTGATTGTCAACAATCCACCAGAACGTAGAGGCAAACCTAAAGCTGTAAGTCGTGAAGTCAAATTACCGAAATAGTTATAAGTTGTAACTTTATTTTGATAACTAACTGAAACCACGTCTTCGACTTGATATTTCAGGACCTCGAGAAGCCCAAGAAGCCTTCGATCAAGTTCGAAGTAGACGAACTTGAATCTGAGTATTTCGACGGTCTTGATGAGATCAAACCCCCTAACAAAGAAGCTCCAGCTTCCAATTCCACCTCCAGCACCGCTAGTTCCACTTCCACGTCCACTTCAACTACTTCGCCATCAGCTTCATCAACCTCAGCTGGAACTGAGAGACCTCATAATGCGCCCCATGATGAATACCTACCTCCCACGAAGGAACCTCAATACCCTCCACCAACGCCATCGCCGCCCTCTGGCGGATACCAAGGAGGAGGCTACCAAAGTAGCCATCAAGGCCAATATTTGCCACCTCCACCACCCCCACAAAAACCACATGACGAGTATTTGCCACCTCAAAAACCACATGATGAGTACTTGCCACCAACCCCACAACCCGATAATTTGCCACCTGCTACCCATAACAACCATGGCAGCGGCGGCTATCAGAATCATCAACAACAATCTCCAGCATATTTGCCGCCAAATCCAGCTCCAAACCCCCCACATGACGAGTACTTGCCTCCGACCCCTTCGAAGCCTCATGACGAATACTTGCCTCCAAAACATCACAGCGATTTGACTTCAGCCAATTCTGGCTACTTGACACCACTTCAGCAAAATCACGGAGGCTATTCCAGCAACAACAACAATCCCCAGTATCTACCACCTCAACAAAATCACAATGGCGGTTATTCCAACTCCAACAACAGTCCTCAGTACTTGCCACCTCAGCAACCTCAATCGCCCAAAGACGAGTACCTGCCACCTCGCCACGAGGACCAAAGGCCTCCTCCGAACAACGAATACTTGCCACCTAAGAAAGACCTTGATTTGTACGTAACTCCACCACGTGTTCCACCCACAACTCCTGCTCAGCGACCAACACTTGTAAGTCAATCAACGAGTATAATTCAACTTCCGTGGATATTGTTCTTAGTTAATCCTGGTTGACTTTCTGATTTCAGGATTCGTACTACCCAGTACCAGATAAGCATTACAGGCAACCATCCAGAGGATACGGTGCCCCAGCACAGCAACAACAGCGTGTTCAAACCAAGACTAGCTTCGGCGAACCCATTTCAAGGCATCAGCAACCTTCGAACTTCAATCAGTTCTTAGCGCCACTTGTAGCCTACAATCATCAGCTCCCTTCTCATGGCCTCAACATAGTCACTCCACCTTC
>JAQGBJ010002351.1:0-16917 GCA_034698345.1 Sphaeridia pumilis
TTTGTCCTTAATTTGAGTTGCTTTATGGAGGTAAATTGAAGGAGGTTGGTTTTATTGCTTGATTATACAGTACGTTGAGGCGGGTTTTCGTTTACATGTTATATTCGACTGAATTAAAAATCTGATGGGAATATTTGGCTTGATTGTAATTTATGAAGCTGGATATATGTATGTAACTGGTATAAGCATTGTTGGATTAGATAACGTGTGTTTTTGGGGTGATGTTGGGTAAATCCTGGAAACTAAAAAATATGTTATAGTTCAGTGCCGTAGAAAGGTCAATTTTAAACCCGAAAGTTAAACGTTAGTTTCTCCGTGCACCATAGTATTTTCTTCAATCGAAATTTCGAACAAGCTATTTCGTAATATTTATTACGAAATAGCTTTGCTAATTTCAAAACTGGACCCTCAGATTTCTAATGCTTTTTTTCTAGAAACAGTTCGTTTAGTGTTTAGATTCCGAGACTTTAATGCTCAGTCAGTCGGCAGGACGAAGCAGTTCCAAAGCCTTCACTTCAAAGAATTATGCATCCATCTTCAGTCACGATAACTATAACTGGGCCTGCAGAATTTCGAAATTTTCAATGGACTAAAACGCGACTTAAAGGGTCTAGCGAAGGGTAATTCAAATATGTACTAGGGATTCGTCATTGAAACTATAGGATGAATATCTGTTTTGATGCTATACTCAGATGCCGTTAGCATTATTATTTTCGTAACCGCGAATGCGATTTCAGATGACTCCGAGCTCTTAAACTTCCAAAATTTTATAATCACGTTCAGTTTTAATGCCCCCCAAAACCATCAACCATCATCACGCAATTTACAAATCACATACAAAATTCATCAGTTCTCATATTTAAAGTCATGGCAAGAAGAAGAAGAAGAAATTGCAAAAACCTCGACACTTGACTATTTAACCTCTGAAGTTGTTGTTCTGCTGTCTGTTTTGTTGTTGAGAAGCGGCATTGCGGTAGATGATGTCGAGCGACTTTTGGATGGCTTCTGGGATTGGTGGTGGAGTTGGGAGATGGTCTCCTTGTGGAACGAAACCGTTTTCGTCAGCAACGTAGTTGACCTGGTAGAGTTGGCCCTCTGGCGAGTAGTGAGAGTAAGCTCCTTGGATGACTTGGATGGTTTCGTCTTGAGGCGCGCCTGGGTTCTTGATGTAGCCGCTCTGCTCGGCGCGGGTTCCGTCCGAGGTCTCGAAGGCCCAGCGGAAGTTGCCGTCTCCTTGGTTCTCGTTCTCTGAACGGAGGATGGTGGCGTCAGCGGCCGGGTTGCGCGCCTGGGGTTGTTGGAAGCGCTGTTGGGCGGAGGCGACACCCAAAAGGGCGACGAGGACGGCCTGGAAATAGTAGAAAAATTACTGTTAGCGTTGGTCAAAATAAAAGCACTTTAAAATCACTTTGGGAAGCTTCAAAATACACTTACAAACTTGAACATTTTGAAGCGGTTGCTGTAAGAGCTGATGTGACTTGAGACAATTGGGTTGAGCTAATAACGAAAGTGTAGCAGCGCCGCGCTGTTTATATATCCCATGGAGCCTCCACAACCTCTGTATGTATCGCCATGCTTCTTTTCCGTCTAACGGATCATCCAATGGCCATTAAATTGCCTTGGCTTATACAACAATGCCAACAATGCTGCACATTAGTCTTTTGCTCTTCTTGTTATAATTGTTTCTCGTCCTCTCCCCATCCTCCTTCTCCTTCTTCTTTTTCTTTTTTCGCCATTCACTTGTTGTTGTTGTCAAGGTACTCGGGCAGCGTTACCTTAACCAGTCTAAGCCTTACATGGCCATAAAAGACACAATCTCCGTGACAAGGGGATACCAACAAATTAAAATTACCGCGCGCGCGCCGCGCCGTCCATAATAGTGTCCATAAGGTCCCTTATGTTCATCATCTTCTCAACATAATTGTATAATTACCGCACACGTTTAATTACTGCACAACATGCATTCACACCTTGAGCGAATTGCATCTTTTTTGCCTCCGTCTACTACCACGACCAGCGCCAGCGCGCTTGCGCGCGCGGCGCTTATGTAACGTTTTGCAAGCGCAACGTCCGCCCAACCGCAAGTAACAAGTACCTTGCCATAGCCGTCATAATATTACAAAAGCGGCAACAGGTGTGGGCGCTCCGCGCTGTTACGTCTTGTTGCGCGCGCTGACGGACAACAAGTCAGGAGACTAATGTAATTTATGGTTACACAGTGGCAATTATTTTAATGTGGATCGAAACATCTTCCTTGGTTCGTTGTCATTGTCGTGGACAGCAAGTAGCGGATGCGCGAGCGCGCAGCGCTCCGCGCATGCGCGCTGCTGAGCAGTTTTTTTCTACACATTTCCTTGATCTTTATGGGCTGTTGAATTACGGTATAGACATTTTTATGAGAGTTGCAATTTTTTAAATGGTCGTTCGCCCTGAACTGGACAAAAGGTTCCTTCAGATGTCTGAAGCGTCTGACATGTTCTGAAAAATCTGATCACGTCTGAAAGTAATGTAAGGGGTATATTATTGGGTCACTGCTCTTGAAATATGGTGTTACATCATTGTGTTTTGGAGTTTGAAATGTATGCGCATGCGCTATCGATATGGTATCAACATTCGTTCAAGTGTATCGATTAAAACCTGATTCTGATTGCAACGCTTGTGGATATTTGATTATGAAATATTCAGAGAACCAGAGACGCTTGTAAGTTGTGGGTGCAACAATCAGAACATGTTGGCATTGTTTCAACGAATATGGCAACGAGATTCAGTGATGGAAAATTATGCTAGTCCTTATTGTCGTTTGAAATGAAAATCGAACTCAAAAGCCACTTGAATCAGATGGGTCAAGCTCTACTTCACCTTGAGAGTCCTTCGTAGTCCTGGTTTGGCGTTCGTTTGAAGATTTGGAGTGACTTGATTTTGACAATTTTTAGCAAGAATTCTGCCTTCCAGGTTGTGTAATAGCTAAAAATCAATGATAGTTTCAGTTTGATTTACCTCTGTGAGTTCTGAAATTTTTAAAAACTGACGTCGATTCCATCTCACAATCAAATTCTTGAGCCGAAATCGTGCCTCGCTTGCAGGAGGATGCACATTGTCATGGCCTCGAACAACACGATTCCCTTGCACTTTTCACAATATAAAAGTCGTCGCCGATGATGAAAAATGATGATGATGATGATGACCACAAAAATCAAGTTACATGTTATCATTTTGCATTGAATTATGTACTCACAGTCCATGGTTGATCAAAGTATACATACAGAATTACATGATCATCTTTGTGCAATACCCAATTTGATCCAATTAGAATGCATTCACACGACTTTTCTAAGGCAATATTTGCTCTAATTTTGTATATTTTTTCAACTTGTTGTAGCTTCGTTCGTGCATTGTTTTGTACATTTTTCTAGCCTTTTACTTACTTAATTTACTCTATGAACGTGATTGCGTATATACTGTGCATTGTTAGTTTAGAAGGTTTCAACCACTGCGGCTGCAGCAACAAGAATTGCTGGGGAAGAGAAGAATTGTGCTATGATGATTACGTAAACTAATAGACTGAAATGCGGTAAATCAACTTTGAATTTGATCAGCTCGTGTCCTAAACGTTGTTCGCAATGGTCCGTGGTGCGGCTCAATTCGAAATTAACAAACATGATTTTAGGAATTGAAAATTTTGTGAAAAGCATAACCGAAACAAATCTGATACTTTCGTGGCATAACTAAGATTTTGGTCAAAACGGCATTTCAACTTGACATAAAAAACATTGATTGCATTCATACGGTCTCTCTTCCTCATGGCGTTGGATGTTGAGCCGATCTGCTCTGAAGGCTATTAAAGATCAAATGTTAAGGTTATCATTCTGACCAACCGACAGTAGCCTTGAAGGGCTCTTCTTCAAATCTTCCTCAACAAAAGCCTAAATGCATTTAAAGCTAAAAGTTGAGTATCAACTGTTGAGACACAAAATTCCAGAAAGTTCCAGTCAACCTCAACTAAAAGTCATCATTTTTGAACATGTTCCTGCCACGTGAAAAGGCATCAAGTTTACCTTGCCCTCGATGGACAAGTGGGCCTAAGAAGAAGCGCAAAGTGTGTGGATGAGCAATTAAGAAGAAGATACAAGAAACATTTGCCGTTGAATCTTGTATATGGCAGTGATTGTCGTCATCGTCATCGTCCTTTTACTTTTTCCTACATACACTTTAACAGATACTAATCTACAACATTAAATTGTCGCCAAGAATCCATCACAAAACTTGATCTTGCACTGGGTTAAGTAGATGCGATGAGGTGAGGTTCATTTGAAATGTGGAAAATGTGTTGCCAATACATCTTAGGACATCTGCAATAGCGTACCCAAAGCCCTGATAAAAAGCCGAACTTTTTCAATCCACGTGTAGACAGACATTCTTACAGCTAATCAAGAAACACGTTTCTAGCTTAATTCGCGTCTATATTTCTTCCTGCACACTAACTTTTTTTCACTGAAGATCCACGAATCCCTAATAATATTTTAGTGACTGGGAGCCATAAAATTTACACGCACACACACATATACACGAAAAGTGTTCTTGAAAGTTCTTGTTGCTCCTCGTCTATCCATGACAAAAGAGACAAAGGTTATCCAGTTTTCTGAAAGCAAAAAGAACATTTAATGCCAAGGAAGACGCTTTTAATCGGCCTTGCCAAGGCCACAAGACAAGACGAACAACAAGACGTCTTTGAAGATGAGCAGATTTAACTGTAATAATAATCTGAAGGAAAAAAATGTCCGATGGAAAACTGGTTCTTGTTCAAAACTTGTAATTTTCTTTGTTCGTCAGTTAACGCAATTAATTCAATTCAATGTTAAAAAATATTACAAAGTGGTGATGCGTGCAGCCGCTTTGTTTACATGCGGTTTTCCTATTCCTGCTTTTACGATCACTTGCTCTCGTTTGTTTACATTGTGCAGTTTTGATTCTCGCGCGCTCATCTCTCCTAGTGTTAAAGGCCCTGAGACGCGGCTAGTGCACCGAGTGCACTTGAGGGAATGTAGATGGCGCTCGGCGGTGTTTATAAAACGTTTTCTTTATTCCGCTGTTCTAATGAAATTCTCAACTGATTTTACAAAATTTTAAAGTTTTGATTGAAGAAATACATTTTTGAAGGGAATTTAGAGGTCGAATTTTGGAAAAGTATAAAAATATATCAAGATTTTGACTATAATTTCACGACTAAAACTCCATGGAACTCAAAGACTTGTTAACGTCCAGCAGCAGCGGCAGCGCGTTGAGCTTCAGCGTTACGGTTGGCGATTTCGATGACACGTTGGATGGCTTCTGGGACTGGCGGTGGGGTTGGGAGATGGTCGCCGGTGGGCTGGAATCCGTTTTCGTCAGCGATGTAGGTGACGGTGACTTGGTTGCCTGTGGGAATTGAAGAAAAGTTGGATTAAAAAACTTTGCTTTACTTCAATGCCGTTTAGGTTCAACAAGATTTCCATGCTCAAAACTTAAAAGATTCAGGTTCGTTCCAGCACTTCTTACCATCGGGATCGACGTAGCTGTAAGATCCTTGGATGACCTGGATGGTTTCGTCCTGTGGCGCTCCTGGGTTCTTGATGTATCCGCTTTGCTCCAAACGAGTTCCATCAGACGTCTCCGACAACCACTTGAAGTTTCCAGCTCCGTCGTTCTCGTTCTCTTCGCGGATGATCCTGACTTCCTCCTGTGGAGCCTGGGGGCGGGCGGCGACTGCCACCAAAAGGGCTGCTGCTACGATGAACTGAAAAATTTCCATGATTATTAGACTTGAAAACTTCTTATGGTCCCAACACTTGAAAGAATCACTTTTGAAACACTTAAACAACTTACGAATTTCATGTTGAAGCTTTTTGCGGGTTTCGTTGAGCAAAATTTCGACTTGTGGTCACTAGAAGACTCAGACACGGTTTGAAGTTTTGTTCAGCTCGACCTGCTATTTGTACTCGTGCGAAAAGTTGGAAATTAGCTAAAATATTCCAAATTAATTCTTTTGGGTGCTCTACCGTCTTGCGTTGTTTGCTTTTGGGGTCGGAGGATGGACAGACGACAGGTGCATGTCACTCGTCTGTGGATATACCTCAAAACAGCAAAAATTAACATAACTTAACAAAGCTGAGAGTAGGAGTAAGTAGTAGTCAATCAGCTATTAATAATATTAGATTCTTTGATATGTACCTAGAAGCAGTGACATTATACGCCATGTAACCTTTACGGTATTTGCATTTACAAGATCCACCACAAGTTCAACAAGTCCCCAACAGCAGATGACACAATACTTGCAAAAATTATATATAAATCCTTCGTCTTGTCGTTCACTTGTCTCATAAAATCTTGACACTTTTACTACTTTAGCAGCGGTCAACTGGTCGTTCAAGTACTTGTTCGTCAAGGGGTTTCCGACTATCAGGACCTTCCCAAAATTGCATGTCTTTTTGGCCATTGTTATACACTTGACCCGTCGCTCCCAAAGGTACTTGATTAACATTGACCAGAAGAAGAATATTTTTAGCTTAATTAATGTGTCTGTGTAATTTAAGGGAAAAGCAATTAAACACATGTAACTTCCAGGTAAAGAAGAGGATCCAGATTTTTTCATTTATTCCTGGTTAGCCATCACTGTCAATCATTTTCACGGCAGCGGCGCGCAGCGCAGCAGCGCTGCGCGCCCCGCGCTGCTGCCTGCTTGCCTACGCAAGATTTCCTGTCCGCCTTCACAATAGACACACGTGATTATATATTATAATACTTCAGATTCAGATCTTGTAAAGAAAGGCTGTTTAATTATGCAGTCAAAACTTAACTGTAATGAGATGACGTGTAGGACTTTTTTTGATTAATTAAGCAGGTGCGCGCGGATACCCTTGAATTTTGAAATTTTGGCGGGAATTTGATTCCGCTCCGAAAATGTGCGTTTGGGCTACAAGCGTTTTGTTATAGAGGCCTCAATAATGACGAACTTGCCTTTGAAACCTGAATATCAGGTCTTGAATTCAACTTGTCGTCGTTGTCGTCGTGGCACTTGGCACGTGAACTCGCTTAAGTGGCCATTAGTGAACATAAAGGCGTAACGAAATCAACTTGTACGCAAGAGGCCACTCCTGTAGATTTCGAAGAAATTGATGAATTATGCGCGCGCTCTCTTCAACAGAGTTTAGGTCAAACAGAACGTTTTGCAGACTAGAAAAAGTCATTGGAAATCCATCAAATTTTGGGATTTTGGAATCAATTTTTGCAATTAAAGCAAATTAGAAGAGAGCCTTCGGGACTAATTAAGAGCGCGCAGCAGCGCTCCGCGCTGCAGCGCTCTTGCATATTCATGAAGATGCGCTATCATTTCCTGATAATGTATGCGCGCGCATCTTCTTTTGATTGTTCGACTTGGTGAGGGGTGACCTTGAGTTGATTAACGTCATTAATTGAAATGGTTGCCTTTGTTTGTTTATCCGACAAACAACAAGGATATCTACTGGATATGGGATATGAAATCGATCAAGTTGAGTACCTAGTGAAATTTTTTGAAAGGTTGAAAGCGTGGGAGTTGAATTCAGGTTTCAAGCTAATTTAGACAACAAAGGAGCAGGATTTTGGTATATGAAGAAATAATTGCACTTTTTGTAATTTGCCAAATTACCATCGACAATGACTACCCGATTACGCGCACTCGATGGTAGTTAGTTGTAATTTTAGCGATTTTTAGGGAGGAGGTGGCGCTGCTGTTGTAATTTGAAATGATCTGTGCTGCAGGGGTTGCGTCGATTAAGTATTGGGAAATCAATTCGATTCCCAAAAAGTACATTACTAATGGCTTTGCCCTAAAGTAACATGAATTTTGCAAAAGATGTTGACGACGTCCTGCAGTTCTTGCTGAAAACGAATTGAGAAAACGAAGGAATGCAGTTCCAGATATCCTTGGCGGGCGTTTTCGCGGGAGAGATGATTCGCGGAATCCTAGGAATTTTAAGACGAACGTTCTCAAGGGAGAGAGGATCGAAGATTCGCATTGTTTACATTCCGTTTACAGCATGCTTTTGCATCATCCAAATCTAGTGCATTTGGCGTTGCAAAATTAAAGCTTATTCGTGGCACTGCGAGTTTTTGTTGATTTGACCTTACGACTCTTGAAAACCAGATTTCAATCTAAATTGTGAATTGTTAATAAAAAGTACGAATCATTTTTTCAACATGGATAATTCAGCTACCCCAGGTTCTTCAGGATATTCCTTGAGACCGAGAAGAGGTTCAAATACTGCTCCTCCTGCAAGTACCAGCCCAATCCCAAGTTCATCCGGGTAAGTTGATATTGATTTTCACATATTTAAAACCTTATTTAGTTTAGGTTTAACCGCCAGAAAGCTTTAAGAAAATTACCAAAAACATAACCTTTGACCTTTTCTGCTGTCCACAGAGCCTACTACTCTCCGCCTCCGCCAACCTACCAGGCCCCACCAGCTCCAGCCTTTGTGAAGCGTCTTTTCCAAGCGCAGGCGATGCCCAACCCACTTGTGACCGCAACCTACGTCCATTCCCCTGGAGGAACCAACTTCACCTCAGTCAACGTTAGCCCGAATGCATCAGTCGAGGTGCAAAAGAATGGCAACATGTACATCACCATGAATCAGGACCGCCGCTCTCACTAACTTTGTTATACTACGAAGCTTTTGTAGAAGACCAAGAAAATCATGTTTTTTCATGTTATAAATTGATTTTGAAGCTAAAAAATGTGTTTTTATTTACAGAGTGCATGAACAGAAACAGGATCAACTTTCAAATCCATAGTCCTTTCCAATCCAACGTTTCTGAATCCTGAGGATCTTGATTGCATTTCGATTCACCTGTAGGTCAGTTAGGGCATCTCATCCGACCTTGAAATCCTCCCTTGTTGTTGTTACTGCAATTGATGAGATTGTGATTGTATGCAAATTTTTTCGCAAGATCTAATTATACACCTTTGTAGCCCAATCCCAATAGGATCATCATGACATGATATCGGTATCGTTGAACAACATTGTTTCATCCGTCCGTCAGTCAGGATAGATATCTCTCTCGCTTTGAAAATTGATTGATGACCAAGCGTCAGCGTCATAGTCATGGTGTAGCGATCGAAGATCCATTTCAATCTTTTTTCCAATTTCAGTCAGCCTTGTTAAGAGGAAGTAGTTAAGGATAGTTGAATTTTGTTCATGCAGTTTTGTTCCTTTCCAGATTTCACTAGTGATTATAGCACTTGATTTAAAAACTCCAAGTTTCAGGAATCTCGTGTATCCGCATACAGGTTATAGATACACGTGCCAATGTTTATCATGCAATCTTCATGCACTTAATTGAAGATGTACCAGGTGGCGAATCTCCATACCTGATTGAGAATCATATATAATCAGGTTTTTCTTTTTATTCCAGTCGTATAATGATAAAAAAGGCACTTATATACACAAAGGTCCATTAAAAGAACAAGAAGAAGAACATTTCTGGAGTCAACCGGTCTAACGGAATTATAGCTTCAAGTTCTCAGTCAAAACAAAGCTTCCTAAATGTCTCGACTGAAGAATTAATCTGAAGTTTCTCAAGGTGGTTCACTTGTTCATATCAAAAGTGTCATTCCATAGTTAGCAGATTCCACCTGTCCATCAAAATATTTGCTTTGCTTTGGCTTTAACAGCTAACTCGGATACGTCCAAAAACAAGTCACACGTGCAGTCGGATTTGGCGGTCGTTGTTTCAAATCTATGATTTCTCCGACCATTAAGCAACCTGTCTCATCTTAAGCTCCATTACACAACAATCGGCAATAAATGACAATTAGCCGTGAATATGACGATGACGATGATGACACCAGTCTCAAGTCCAATTCGTCACGAAATTGAAATCGATTCGCATATCATAACTTAAGCCACGTCTTGGCGAAAATGCCGAACCGCAAATTAAGCGTGAGAAAGACATACATGTTGATGGCAGCGCAGCGCAGCGCGCTGCGCTGCTGCTGCGCCTGCGCTGCACAACAATAGAGTTGGGAACATGTGTCATCATTTGACCACTAAATAATAACCTGAGGATGCACTTGTGTGACTGATGATGCCGATCCAAGTTGGCTCATGTCAGAAATTGATATGATGGCTAATGGGGATCGAAGCCCATTAAGAAGGCTATAATCTACTGGTTAAAATTACATGGTTCCCTGCAGGATCGTGTGGGTGATTCCTCGACGTTCTTACGTTACATTATATCAAGTGTAATAGGTTAAAACATGTATTTTTGCATGTAAATTCGCTAGAGAGCATCCCTCGCGAAATATATTCGCGAACCGTATTACATAAGCAAGCGACAAACCGCGACGCTGCGCTGAGCGCCGCTCCGTCCAACCAACCTCAAGCTCCAGGACTATATAAGCTGGTGAACTAGAACCTGTAAAATCATTCCACTTGTGTCAAGGAAGAGAACTGCATCAAAATGAAAACTGTAAGTATTGGCTAGTTTTGTTGAAAAGTGATTATAGTGGGATTGGAAATGTGATAGTGTCTAATAGAGTGCAATTTTGTGTGGTTTCAGGCTATCCTCATCGCCGTCATCGTCGGTTGTGCCTCGGCACTTCCCCAGTTCCCTGCCCAACAACAGCGGTCCAAGTACGCCGACATCTACAACATCCGCACCGAAAACGACAACAAGGAAGACGGTACCTTCCAATGGTCCTACGAAAACTCTGATGGATCTTCAGCTCGCCAAAACGGCTACGTCAAGAACGCCCAAGACCCCAACCCAGACAACCACATCCAAGTCATGGAGGGAGCCTACGCTTACATCAGCCCCGAAGGCGAGAACATCCAGGTGACGTACACTGCTGACGAAAATGGATTCCAGGCCCAAGGAGCTCATCTCCCAACTCCACCACCAATCCCAGAAGCTATCCAAAAGGCCCTCGAAATCATCTACCGCAACGCTGCTGCTCAGCAACAACGTGGAAACCAACAGCCCCAACAACAGAACAATAACTTCAGAGGTTAGGAGTTAGGAGTCTTGTTGAGGAGGTGTAGTAGAGCTATTATAATTTTGAAACATGTCTTCGTAATTCTGAAATTTCCGTCATCATCAGGCACCTAAAGTACTAAAAATTTGAGTCACGAATTGTTGTGATAAATATGGTTTTATAAATTCGATTTGTAAATAAATAGTTGCTGTACAAAATGTGAGGATTACGCGCTTACGTTATTTTACACGGTGGAATTTGCAGGTTTGCTAACGGCCTTACTGTACACGTTATCATAGCTCAAGTTCAAATTTAGCAGCAAATTAGGATCTGGAGTAGGTTTAGTTGTGCCGGACACGTTGTGGAATTCTAGCGGTAGATTATGCACGTTAATGTTTTCTTCTTGGCCGATCAAGCTCTGGACTCGTTGTTGCTTCAGTCGACGTTGCGCACTGCAGGTGGGATCGTACTTGTGGAACCAGCCCTCGGGGACGCAGATGGGAGCAGTTTCGCCGTTGCGCTGGAAGTGGGCTACGAAATCGGTTTCGCCGCAGTGACCTCTGGTGAACGTCTTGTAGCATCGGCCGGTCAGTTCGTAGACAAAGACGCCTGAGCTGGAGTCGCCGGTGTAGATTTCGGTAATGTTTTCCATGCAGGGGATGCGCTTGCATTTGCCAACTTCGGGGAAGCGGAAGTCGGTTACTTCCAGTTCGGGGACGTACCATTGGCCGTATTCACAGGGGCCCTGAAATTCACAATTTAATTTAGGTTTTCAGCCTTCTGCCTGACATGTTTTACATGTGTTTCAGCTAACCTGACTGAAGATGTAGTAGCATTTATTGAACGACTCTGAGTAAATCATGGGTCGAGTGCATTTGTTCTTGACGGGTTTCTGAGCGCAGTCACAGCGGCCTACTTCGTTTTTGCCGTATTTCTCTCCATCAGCTCCAACGCCGGGCTTAGGATCTTTACGGAAGGTCATGGTGTCTGGACAAGGGCCTTTCTTGCCTGAGGCGTAGCACTCGTCGGTGGCTTCATGGTAATATTCGCCAGAGGGGCAGATTCTGTAATATGAATGGCATCACATTATATAGCTTAGATCAACTTGGAATAAATCGTATAATTTCAAAAACAATTACCGTTCTTCTGAAGAATCATCTTCCTGGCTATCATCATCTTCGTAATCGGGCGGTGGCCCTTGTGGAGGAGGTCCATTGGGGTTTTGTCTTGGCAATGGCGGTGGAGGCCTTCTGGAGGGTTCGTCTTCTGGAGCTTCATCGAAGTTTTGGGGTGGTGGTGGGGGAGGCCTGTTGAACTCTTCCCTTGATGGAGGTTCGTCTTCCTGAGACGCTGAAGCGTCATCTTCTAAACTTTCGTCATCGTCGTACTGTGGCCTCGGTGGTGGGGGTGGTGGCGGTCCTTGCTGTTGCTGATAATGTCCTTCTGGAGCTGGTGGGTCTGGAGGATTGTCAAAGAAAGGCTCTGCCAGGAACGATGCTATTCCCTGGGACGTAACTACTGTTAGACACACTGAGCCTAAAAGGACACAAAATAACGTTAGTTTCAACATTTTGACTGAGATTCACATACACATTTCTGTTCTTGAGCTGAACCTTGACTGACAAAAGTTTCAAGTTGAAAGGTTTAATGAAGGGCACATTGATCAAGTCATGACTTTCGCTCAGCCGAAATCTGCCGTAAAACCGGATTCGCAATGTATGTAACAAGTTTGCAAGATACGCGTACTCATCTTGTACGCATTTACAATTAAGAGGACTACATTGAATTACTTTCTCACCTGTACATTAATCCCGTTGTAAAAGCTTTGTTGAATCTTTGAAGCCTTTTGAACCCTTAAGGGCAGCTTTCAAAACAGGATTGTTAATCAGGACGCAAATGTAGGACAGGTTTCTTTGGTAGGCCATAAGTGAAAGTGCCGTGTCCAGGAAGATTGTTGTTCGTTCGTCTTCAGTTTTGATGTATTCTGACATCAAGGTCGTTGAAGGTTGTCCTTATAAATATCATGACACTCAACATGATAATATTGGTGTTTTCGACCCGATCTTCAGTCGTTATTTACAAGGCGGTGGAGCACGACAGGTGACGTTGAGTGAGATTAGCATACGAAATTGGCCATAATGACTACTCTCAGGTACATTCCATCCCACGTTAATCATCTGCTTGACCTCCTGAAGCTGTTTCAATGGCGTCAGTAGAGAATTGATCACTTTTGACAACATTTTGCAGAAATTTCGCATGGGTCTTGCTGCTGATCACGCTGGTTATCCCAACAGGAGTCTTCTGTGGCAGCAACTTGTTCTGGTTCTGGGGTCCTGGTGGCGGCTTTGGCAAGGGCCCGAAGGGAACGTATGAGAAACATCCAGCGCTGTATGTCCATCCCAAGTACTTTGGTCAGACGTTCCAGGAGTTTGGCGGACCGCCGTACGGGGTTCCAGTGTACAAAGAATGGGTGATGAAGGTGATTCCGAAAACGCCGAGGTTTCAGATCCGGAGTGTGATATTTAGGTGACTAAAGGCTATCTTTTGCTTTACTTACAGACTAATCACTCGAGACTAGTTACATCTCCGCCTAATCATCGTGTCTTTCAAACTAACTAGCTTAAGAGTTTGGCATAAACTTGAGTGTAAATATTCGTAATGACTATAAACTGGATCACTAATTCTTGAGTTGAAGTGTTCTTTGAAGAATAAACGATATTGAAGAAACTTGGCAAATCAAAGGCTGGTCACCATGTCTAAAGTAACTGTACTAGGTAGCAATGGCAGGCCTCTTTCCAGTCTGCTAGCAATTCTAATGCTTTCAAACTGTTGATTCAATATATGATTAATGGCCCTGATCCATTCTTCCTTGACTTCCAAGTCTTCAGCTTCAAAAAGGTACTTGCTTCTGTCCTTGCCACTGATGGTTGATAGTTCAAATCTGTTGGGATGGTTTCCCTGGACCACTTCGGTTGGTGGTCCTATCTCGGACATGGATAATTTGTGCTTGAAGTGCAGAGTGGCCTTCTTTTCATTAGGATCCTTTTTGCAAATGAGAATGCATTTTTCATAGAGGAAGCATTGACGTTGGTGCCCGGAAATGCGGTACTGGTCGTTGTCGGTCCAGACACGGAAGGGGGCGTGTTTGATAAAGATGCCTTCATGTTGTAGGTTTTCCTGGAAATATTCCCCCATTTTAGTATAGCTTGCAATTTCCTTGGTCATCAGAAAAACTGGATGTTGGATGTTCCTTACGTAGCCGACAATGTTCATCTGCATCATACTTCGATTGACACCATGTACCATCTCAACAACAGCTTGGTTTGCTTCTGCAAGTATCTGCAATTCTGCCTGGTCTTCGCAATGTTTTATTAGACCCTGTGTGATGAATTGAAAAATAGTAAATGTACCTCTCGCATTATGCTTCACAGCCATAAAAATATGCTCAATCAATCAGGTGATGCAGTGACTTACTTGGAAGAACAGCGGGTACTTTGTAATTCGTTGAACAACAGTCACCAAATACGACTCCAAATCAAACTTATGGTTCAGTCGATGCTGGCAAGCCTGGAGCCAGGGATCTTCCTTGCCAATTTCACGAAGTAGCTTCATGCACGACGGAAGTAGTTGACAATATCTGCTGTACAGGGATAAGAAATTCGGCACCTGAAAACCCAGAAAACTATTAGAAACATTTCAAACGCTTCCTAATCCTCTTTCCTTCTTACATGAGTATTGAAACAGAATGCAACACTACTGGCTCCATCCACAGACGTCTCCAACATTGGCAAAAACTCGCCACAATGAAACAGAAACAAGTCTTTCAAGTTCCCGAAAATTGCAAAGTCGTAGTCATATTCAGTAAACGTCGTATGATCTGGAAGGACCTTGGTTGAAGAGTACTTTTTCAGTTGAGAAGGTAAAAGGTGGCTTAAGGCAAAATCAGTTGAAACAGCAGTACTTCCATAACCCTAGAACGCAATTCAAATCAATAGTCTTGGTCAGTTCAAAATCTCAGGCTTGTACATAGCATAACTTACAGCTAAAACGTCATTCATCTTTTGAACATGATTCTGCTCCGTAGTCAACATTTCCTGAAGCAAAAAGTTGGTCTGTGTCTTCTTGGGACTTCTGGCCTGCGAAACTTCTCCCCATTGATTGAATATATGACTGACGTTCACCGTCCCATCCGAAAAACTTCCTGAAGAATTTGCTGAGGCGTACAGATCGGAGCTCGCTTCAGACCCTTGATCAGATATCGAGTTACGGTGTGATGAAGACAAAATGTTTCCCAAAGAACCCCGCTTTTCCATTAGTAACGTCTGAGTTTCTGCAGCTTCTTCCTCGATGCTTTGCAGCTATAAAAATAAACATCCGTTCAAATCCATTCTACCATACAGTCCAGTTTTGTTTTTCAGAATTCGTGGAGCATACTTACATAATGCTGGGCGAAATCTTGATATTCCTCCCTCACCCCATCCAGTGTATCGTACGCTTCTTCATAATCATCCAACGAAGAAATCGATAGATTGTCATTTTCAGGTACGATGCTCACATGCAAAAGATCGTCTTTTCCAGGTACCACAAAGTGCACATTGGGGTAGAAATCATTGAAGTAGCCATTCATTGTACGTTCAACCATTTGACGATCGTCCCGGCAATTCACTAGCTTCAACTGGGTCCCGAGCTGAAACAGATTTATGACTCAATATGATTAAGCGTTATTATATTCTTCAGATTCAAGATTATTAGTGTAAAACTTACCGGAAATTCCTGAAGCCCCGAGACGTTCACGAAGTAATCAACCACCGCATTTTCATCAGCACTCAGAATCTCAACCCAAAACTTTTGATTTTCAAATCGGAAAACGAAGATGTGTTCCTCCATTTCAGCATATTCCACTTTCGGTTGACCTACCAAAGCAAAATTACACAAAATCATTCCAGAAAGTTAGTGAATTTTGATGTTTTAGTACGAGAAAACCAAAATTACCTAATCTGAAATCAAACCCAAAGTTCCCGCCCAACGACCCTTTTTGTTGCGACTGGACAAAATGAACACTATTTAGATGCTGGATGTATCCGGAAAACGGTATTGTTGAACGGCAAATGCAACATTCTAAAGGTCTATAATTAAAATTAATTGAATTAATCAAACAAAACCACAAATTACATTGAAATTACTTGGAAAATATTCTCACCTGAGATGACACATGACGGCATGCGACCGGTACGACGCACTTGTAAACAAGCCTTTGTTGCACCCATACTCACAGGAGAACTTAGCATTTTGCAACAACGTTTCCAAAACAGCTGATCGGTTTTGGCTTGGTTTTGAATCACAAAATCCCAGGGTTTTCGCTAAACATGTGTTACAGTCTGCACAAACCGGATGCGGGGATGCAATATTCTGGCAATAGTAAATCGGTGGTTTTATTGGAAGTTTGCACTGAACGCAGAAAAAGCGCCTTTTCCAGTAAGCTGGGCCTGGAAGATCCATCTTTGAAACAACGTTGCAAAACAACAGAAATTTTGGGTTCCCCAGAGCCTTTCTAAAATATAGATTTAGTCATCCCGTTGTGAACGGTTCTTTAAATTTTCAAAGTGGACTGAATTAATAATGAATACTGTCCCCCAGCTCTATAGGTGAATGAGATAGACATGTGAAAATGTGGACAAATTCTAGCGTAATCTCTTGCTCCAGTTCTGTCTGATCAAGAAAGTATTTGATAAGATAAATTATAGTGTTTTGGGCAACAGATTTGAGTGACAGGATGTCAATGCCGAATATAATGCCAAAGTACACAACAGCTTTTGTATACGATAAAATATACACCTTTCGCTACCTTTGTGTCTTCCTGACTCGTCAGCTCAACTCATGTTCTGAGTCCTGATAAAAGAATTTGTCATGTATGAGTTCATCGTTGG
>JAQGBJ010002352.1:0-16894 GCA_034698345.1 Sphaeridia pumilis
ATAGTAGTTCCCAAGATCTCGTCAATTTTTGGACCGTCCAGAAACAGCTCGGACATGCATAAGGTTTCCAATGCCAAGGTTAAACGTTAAACAGTTTTTCAGTGCTTCTTTGCTGCGCAACTTGTTATACAGTCATTTTCATGGTACTCTTTGATGTTATTTCTTAATTCAACTCAACTGAAGTTTAGACTAGTTTTGATGTTAAATGTTATAATAATGAAATTTCATGCTAATCTGTGAAGCTAATGCAACCTGAAATGATCTCCTGTGCGAAGGTTGAGCATTTATTTATACGCCCCAAAATTAATTGATGTTGGCTGAAAATAATTCTAGTCCGAGTTTCATCTGGTGATTGTACAAATGTAAGATCGCCAAACTTTCGTTACGTAAATTCCGATGAGATTATGCATCTGAAAGTAGTAATCTGCATTCAAACTTTGATAAGTATATGAAGTTGTTTTGTTGGTCATACACATAAATGAAAATATATCAAAGGTGTATTAAACCCAAATATCTTATGATATTTTACCTTGGACTGATGCTGATGCTTTTCGTATATGTAGTCTTCCCAAAAGTTCAGTTCAACATGAAACTTTATCATCGACCGACATTAAAACAAGCTATTACATACACTCAACGTAGTTCACAAGATAAAATAAACTGAAATTCTCAACTATAAACAAGGAAACGGTCACCTGTCTTTGACAGCTTTTTTAGAACAGCTAATTATACCAGCTTTACAAGGAATGCTTATTGCTTTTCTACAAGATACTACAATTTCAAAGTCATGAATAGGCTCCAAATTACATAAGTGAGTCTTCGTTCAAAACGTAAACCAAGACGAGTCCACAGCTATATATTATATAGTACTTGACTATAGTAAAAACTAAAATACATTGTACATTTCTCGAATACAATCATAGTTACCTAACAAGAGGTTTTTTGAACAAAATATTTCAGAAATTTATACATCAGGAACGAGAATTTAACGAGCAACACAGCTCAGAAGTCCGATAGACATGTTCACGTTTTATGAGCTTGGCAGTAGGAGTGGAATGTATCTTCATCCAGTGACCATTGAAGCCTCTTTGCGCATGGGAAATGAGCGGCTTCACGACATCCACGAACAATACATCCGATTGTAGCCCCTGTATTTTGGCAAACAGTGCATTTCGTCCGGCTAGCATCGTAGACAGCTTGGTCCAGACCACGAATGGAATAACCGATCGGTATAACTCCTCCGGCCCACAAGGCGCAATCTAGGAAAATCAAGAGACTTTAAATTTTTGGTGTTCTCCTCTTGCTGTTTTTAGTAGGGATGCATTCGAAATTCACCTTCATGGAACCAAGTTTCTCGCTTATCCTTCAATTTGGCTTGACGTGCGTATTCCAGAATGCTGGATTTCCGATTTCGGGCAGATTGCGTAATTCCTTCGGTGACATCTTCCAACTTGTCTTGTTCGACATTAATGTAATAAGGTCCAAACAAGTCGCCAAGTCTTTGAGTTTGTGTTGGCATTCCACAGAAGACGCACACCCATGGTACGGTCGGGTCGTAAATTTCCGGTGGTCTTTTCTGTATATGCAATATGTACAATGTTTAATTAGTTTCTTGATTATTGACCAGGTTTGTAAACTTTCATTAGACTTACGTTTTTTATGTTGGTGAGAGGTGTACTGATATCTTCTTCGTCACTTCCACGGAAAAACTTGACCAACCCCTCAACAACCTTTAAACTAGGACCTGCCTGCTTTTCCGCATTCTTTCCCTTCTTTCCCTTTGATTTGTTTTTTTCGGCAGGTTTGTTATCCCCTTCTCCATTTTCTTCTCTAGCATTGGCACCGGTTTGATTGTCGAATGACTTTCCAGATTTTGTACGGAACTTTTTAACTGAAATTGTCGGGTTTGGGATAGGTGCGGCAAGTGACGGTATGAACGTTATTTTTCCTTCAGATTCATCAATCGAGTCTCGCTTGCGCTTCTTAACGTCACCATTAACACTACTTAAAGCTGTGGATGCAGATTTCGTTTGATCTTGTAACGATGAATCCTTCGCCGCTTCCCCTTTCAAAGACGCGCTTGCTTGTGACTTCTCTCGAGGTTTTGGACCTTTTTTCTTCGATTTAGGCTTCATATCCGGGGTTTCTCTAGACTCTGCTGCTTCTGCGAAACTTTCCTGCGATTCAATTATCGAAGGTTTCTCGTCCAAACTCGAAATGTCGTCTTGATCCAGTAAAAAGGAATCCTCAACTTCCGGTTGGTCGCCGTTGGTTTCCAAAAGTTTCTTTGCTTTTGGAGTTGACGGAGGGTAGTTGCTGCGAGGTTGGTGTTCAAACTGGTAGTAAAACTCCAAGGGTGGAAGAGGTTTGTCAACTGCATGGGAGACCTCCATGATCGTGTCCAACTCACGAGCTTCAGCCTGCTCTCTTTCAAGCCCATACAGACGCTTACGGGGTTTGTGAGGAGCGTCGTCATCGAGCCCATATTCATCTGATGATCGTCTGCCGGCATCAGTTGAACTTGCAAGCAAGCTCGAATTTTCGGATGTTTCCAGTTTTGTCGATGTGGGGGCGCCTTTCACGTCTCCCTCAACACTGGTTTGTAAAGATTGCTTACGAGGTCTGCCTCGTTTCTTAACAACCGGAGCGTTTGGGGTCGATCCCGGTGGAGGAGCCTTGCTTCCTTTGCCAGCGACTTGGTCCTGGGTTCCATCCATTTTGGCTTTCTTTGGCTTGATAATTTCAGAAGAATTCTGTGCCTTGCGTTTCGTTTTGTCTGCCTGCTTCGAGCCTGTAGCAGAATCGTCTGATTCAAGCTTGATTTTTTCCTTTTTCTTTGTTGGAGATTTCTTCGTACCAGATGGCTTCAGATCAACATTCAGAAGTTCAATGTCAGAACCTTTCTCAACAGTAAGTGATGTGTCAGAAGGTTCGCTGGATCCCGGAGTTTTAGATGAATCTGAGATCAAGATTACCTCCTCAATGACGTCAGTGGGCTTCTTTTTAGGAGGACGTCCTTTCTTGCGAGGCTGCTCAGTAGAATCACTATTTTTACTGGGTTTCGTCACCGTTGTTGATTGCTCTGCGTTGGCCTTCTTGGAACTCTTTCCTTTTGGTTTAGCTCCCGACTGAACCTCAAGAGGCGAAGAGACAATGTTTACTGGCGATACCCCCGGTTTTGCTATGGGAGAGACTGATTGCCTTTTGCCTTTTTTCTTGCTTTTGGTATTAACAAGCGGAGTGGAATGCGTCACAGTATCCGCTGGATCAATTTTTAGAGGTTCAGGAGTATCCGCAGAATCCGCCGGTTTGATCTTTGGCTTTCTTCCTCTTTTCCCGGGTACCTTAGTTTTAAGTTTAGCAACGTTTGGCGTCTCCATAGAAATGACCAATGAGTCTTCTAGCGAACTATTGTTTGTTAAGTTTTCAGATGCGATGGTTTCAGATTGGGCAAGTTGATTAACGTCTGACTTTTTCTTTCTTCCGCGTTTTCCTTTTACTTTCTCGGCTTCCCCAACAGCAGCAGCTGGTTCCTTCTTGACAGAATTCTTCGACTTTGGAGGAGTTTGATTTGATGCGGTTAGAACAGAACCTTCATCCTTGATCTTCTTCTTGTGTGATCTTTTAGGAGCACCTGGTTTGGCCTCTGACGATTTTTTCCGTCCCCTTTTCTTCGGCATGGATGTAGCAGGAGTAGCGGCTATTCCACTGAGATCTTTCTCAATCTCCGTTTTTACTACTTCCAAAGGAGGAGGAGATAGTACGTCTTCGAGGCTCATGTACGATATTGGCTCTCCAGCAGTCTGATACACTAGAGCAGTTGGCTCAAAGCGAGTTTTCTCAGGAACTGTTGCTTGAACAACCAACGGCCCACCTGAAGGAACCTCCGGTATGTGTAAGACTGGGAAATCCATCATTTCTTCTTCTTGACTTGAAGTGATAGTAGAGGAGCCGTAAAAAGATGTTACAGGTGGTTCCGGTTTGATGGAAGTTACTGAGACTTCCGCAGGTTTTACAATGGTTGGAGACTGCTTAGATTTTGAAACTACTCCACTAACTGGGTAACTCACTGTTGCATTTGTTGTTGGTGGTGGAACCTCAATTTTTGATTTTGGCGGTCGGCCGCGCTTACGAGGAGTTTTCGTTTCTTCTGTTTCCTGTGATTGTTCTTGGTTTAAGATACTCTTAGGTTTGCGTCCACGCTTTTTTTGTATTGGCTTGTCACCTGAACCCTCAGTCACTGACTCCTGGTTCTCCGTAACACTTTTGTTGATGAAAGATTCCTTCGCAGGTGATTTCCCTCTTCCTTTACTACTTTTAATAGGTGGTTTAATTTCATACCCACTATCCGAGATTTTATTTCGACTCTTTTCAGGTGACCCTTTTCCAGTCTTTAAGTCCAGCAAAGCGAAAGCTATTTCTTCTTCAACGTTATTCGTTTCGTTCTGAATCGTTTCAGACTTTTTCTTCCTTCCTCGTTTACCCGGAGTCTTCTTTTCTTGCTCTGGAGCGCTTACGACAATTTTCCCCTTCTGCTTTCCTTTTGATGGAGACTCGGGCCGCGGAACTGAAGTACTCGGCTTCCGGCCTCTTCGTTTTGGCGTTGCCGTAGCAGTTGGCGTTGGAGTTGCTTGAGCTGGAGATCTACTTCGGCGCAGCACACGTTTTGGCGTAACTTCATTTTCACTCTGTTCATCCGAATTATCCTCTGTGAGATCGATTTCCTCCAATTGCTTGCTTTTTCTCGAAGTTCGGCTTCTAATTGGCCCTTCAGGAGTCTTCTGCTTGGTAGCTTTCGTAGCCCTCTCTTTGCTTTTCTTCTTGGAACGCTTCGCAGGCGGCTCGCCATCGTCTTCAACAGCGTCGCTTTCAGCAGCACTTGCGCTGGGCTTGTCATGGTCGTGTTGTTCTTGCATCATTTTCTTCATATTGCCTTTTGTCCTCGCCTGTCCCATATTCTGAAAAACGACAGTTTTTTTTATAATTACCATGACACGAACACCATATCAATACCAAGTACTCACCTGGAGCCTCACAGGCATCATCCCCCCTTGTGCTTCCTTCGAGCTACTAGTGCTGACCGCCGCACTCACATCACTTCTAGGACTAGCTCCAGGCTTCACATGGCTACTTTCTGCCGGCGACTGCTGGCCACTCAAAACACCTTCGGAACCAGTCACGTTTGCTACGTCTTCCCTCGTCTGCGGCACTCTTTGCTGTGACCCACTAACCCTTTGAATATCAGCATTCATACCCGGACTAGCGCTACTCGCTCGAACTGTATTTGGCTGCTGTTGAGGCGTTTGAGCTTGTTGGTCATTCTGTGTCACAAATCTTGACAAGTTCATCAAAGCATGTTGTGACTGAGGTGGTGGTGCTTGTACTTGTGGCCCTCCATGATGCTGATGCATTTGTTGGGGCTGGGGCTGCTGCTGACTTGTCCTATCATAGGCCTGATGACTAACGCCTTGATGAGGTTGCTGAACACTATGCTGAGGTGGTGGCGGCGGCGCTACTTGCTGCTGATGGTGACTCGGCAGCGGTGGAGGCTTTCCAGGAGGACTTGTTGGACCAAACGGTACCGTCGTTGTTGTCATCTGATGCCCGTAATGACCAGGATGGTGTGGTTGTTGCTGTCCACCCGGAACCTGTTGTTGCATTTGATGCTGCATCGGGTTCCTCGTTTGTCCTGGCGGAACATATCCCTGATGTGGAACTTGAGGTTGCTGATGGTGTCCATAAGCCATCGGCTGATGTTGTTGCTGCTGGTAGTACCCACCAGCTCCTGCCGTCCCATGCATATGATGTGGCGAATTCCATGGCGCTGTCTGTGGAACTGGCTGCTGCTGAGCGTAAGTCTGCTGAGCTTGAACCGGTGGTGGCACAGGTGCAGCCTGCTGTTGCATACCATAGTAGCCGGGATAGTATCCTTGGTTATAGTTGTAATAGCCCATTTGAGGATTGTGTTGTTGCTGTGGCTGCTGCTGCATGTGGTGACCATGGGTCATGGTGTGACCTCCGCTGTGCATCATAGGACTTTGAGCCGGTGGCGGCGGCGAAGCCGCCGGCACCGGCATTTGATGTGGTGTTGGGCAGTACCGTGGTGAGCCGCCCAGGCTCTCGTTTGATGACATTCTGCTGGTTCACGTCTCTCTGAAAATCAACCCCTTTTTACTATCTGATTTCCAATATTGTTTACCTTCTTAGTAGCAAAGCCTAACTTACCTAATCAGTCAAAATCATTGTCACAGACTTTTCGCTTCACATCAATATTGTGTATTGTTTCGTTTCACTTTTTATTGTCTTCGTTGTACCACTTTGAACTGGCTCAATCAGTTCCGTTTTCCATCCGCCCAAGCACTTGAAGAGCTTTGCATTGACGTAATACAATACACGACACACAGGAAATTCAACACTCGTTTCGTCACACTAAATGTTGTTGTCAAACTGTAAAATATTTATAGCTTTTGAAATAATAATATAACTATTGTTGATTGTGTAATTAATTTTGACAACAAATTTCGTATCGGTAAAACTCACAATTCTTGTTCAACTTGAACCGCTTCACTTGATGCTAGCTTCCCTTGGTAAAACGCAAGTGCAAGTGTGAATCTAGCGACTCTCTAGCCGTCGGTCCGTCAGCTCTTGTAAAATCAAGTACATGCGCTCCTTGCTCTAGCACGCTGTATCTAACGCTTTCCCAGTGCAAACTTTGCAAAAATATTCTCGCTAGAAATCTAAAAGCAAGCTATAGAATAACACACGTCCACACGACGACTTGGGCGCCACAATAATAAAGTCAAGGCGGTTTCGTCGATTCTGTATAAACACTGCACCGGAAAGCTTCTTCTTCCCTCGGAAAAGATCATCTTCCAAAGACAAGACCAGCCGTATGTATCTGTCATGTAATCAAACGGGGAAAAACTTGTTATTCTCTTGAATTATCAGATGCATGCGCATAACCAAATGCATTGTACCACAATAGCACTTGTCCATTCCTTTGAGATCCAGACAGCCAGAATCATTATGTATCAACCCGCCCGTGGACTTCAAGCCTGATTGTATAAGGACGTAAACGCCTTGGAATCTGATGACTTCCGCCAAAGCAACTTGATGGGGTTTGAACTGACAAGGATATCTATGTGATAGTTATTCAAGAATCATGACTTGTAGTCAATATGAATGTGATTTCAAAACAAAATGCCTCTTATTAGCTTTGATTACAACCATCAATAAATACTCTTAACAATTAACATCGGTTAAATTATGGTCATAGCACCACTGGGATATGTAGAGAGAATCACTTGTAGACTGAATCTAAAGTCAGTCCGGCAAAAACTAACGCGGCACCAGCCCACTGAGCTTGTGACAGTACGTTTCCAAAGAGAAACACACTTGCCAAGACGGTAAAGAACTTCCGGGTTGTTGTTACGATTGAGCAGGGGAGAGGTCCGAAATCGGTGACCATGATGAAGATGAAAAATTGGCCGAGGGCTGAAGCAACGCTGAAGATTAGAATGTTAGGGACGACGGCAGGGTTTCTGGCGACGAAGGCAATGAAGGTGAAGAGTTCGTGGGTCATGAGGAGGGCTGCGAAAAAGAGATATCAATGAGTAACTGAAAGCGACTTAGATATGATTATATTTTTTGGAGAATATGGTGCTTACCAACAAGTGTATAGCCAATGGACCACAAGTTCATGTTTTTCATCAAGATTCCAGAATTTGGCTTTACTGGGCCACTGCGCATTCGCTCTTGAACTGCTCCAGTCAGTCCGTCCATGGCAAGAGACATGATCTGAAAAGAGTCATTTTAGGGATCACTATAAACAGACTACAAGGAAAGAATCCTACTATTCATCATGTCTGAAACTTACCAGCAGCAACTCGCCGACACCCAAACCACCACCTTCAGCACTAGCAACAGCCTTGCTGGCTTTGTTAGGGTTGTACATGAACATGCTGACTCCAACAACAATCAACAGCACAAATAGATACTTCCTTAGAGCATACGATCTTCCTCCTACTAATACTCCGAGGATCATCACAGGAATCGGTTTACATGATTTTGCTACTACCTGTCAATTTGAGCAGTAAAACAATTAATTAATGTTCATCCAAAACATTCTGATTCAAGTAGTCTCTCGGCTACTCACCTGAGTAGGATACGCAACCCACTGTAAGCTCATGTTTGAAGTAACCATGGCCAGCAGATACGTCAACGCACATGTTGCATATAATGTAGCTTTGATTTGGGGCTGCGGCTTGGATGAATCGTATGATGGAGGCGGATTTATTTTCAGCACTACGGAATAGAACATAAGTTACATTAAAATATGATTTCACCTGGATTCTTTCAAACAATTTCTCTCATCAAAATACCAACTCACCAACAAGACTGTAAAGATAGTTAACGATGCATTGGCTGAACACTAGGGACAAAGTGTATGTGAACTTCTCGCCATCCTCATATTTTCCTTTGGTTCTGAAAGCAAAATGATATCAGATCATTAGATACACTGTATCAAAATTCTCATAACATTCCGATTTCACTTACATTGTCTCTTGCAAAATTCCATAATAAAAATAGCATGCGAATATGCCAACGGCAACGCCGAAAAATTTCATATTCTTGTTCATCTTGAAATAGAGCTATCAGCTGCTAGTTTCTCAGATCACAATTTTATGGGATTTTGATCCGGAGCACTACTATAAAGATAAGATTTTCTTGATTGAGTGGTACCTGGAATACAAAAGCAAATTAGTTTATTATTGTTCATCAGCACAGAAATTATCTAGAATCTCGATTGAACTCAGGCGAAAAAACTTACCAGCCTACGATTTCGTCCCTGGTACTCCAAAAACTGACAGCTGCTTCGAAATTATGGATCACCGGTAGCGCATATTGTCGAAACAGCGCTTTCAACTGTCAGTACTAAAGTAATGACGAGAGCGGCTCATTCAAATACTGGAATCAAACGTGGCTATACTTTTCTAAAACTAAACATGATTATTTACACATACAAATAAATACTTGTTGATTATCTCACTAAAGCATGTGCAAAAATCTGCACACAGCTGATCGCGTTTGAACCGTATGGTTCAAGCAAAAAATTCCTTACTGACACTCTGTGAGAGCCGTCCGTAGTGACTGCCGTGTGCAGTGTGCACCCATGAAGGGTTTAAGCATGAAACATATAGCGTATATACATGTACCAAGTCCAATGGAAAAATTTTAATGATTGAGATTTTGATATTTTCTAGAACTCTGATCTTGAACTGAACTCCAAATTGACATTGCATATGTCATACAAGAAACTCAGGATGGGATATGAGCAGTAAAGTCCATGAAAAATACATTTATAGTTAAAGGAGAGGACGAATTCTCCATAGTACACAGCTACAAAACGTTTTCAGGAGTGCCATAAAGTCTGCTACACTTGAAAAATTTGACGTGATCATGACCAGTATGACAGTACAAAAGTTGAGACACATTGACTCTTTCCTACTAACATTGAGACAAAACAACTTTGAAGATTGGCACCATACTTGACAATTACGTTACATAGTCTAAATTCTGGTCACACAATTTCTAATTAAAATCTTTCAGCAATTCTATAGTCTTAATACTTTTAGTCACTAAAAACTCATTCTCTCACCACACTATTATACTATGAAACCATTCACATCTAGCTGATCTAACAACAACCAAAAAACTCAAACTGGAATCAGCTAAGGTAACGACATTAACAACTAACTTACTAACTAACTATGGTATATGCGTTCGCTATTATAAATATACTTTTTTCTATCGGATCTGGATCTATGTACTTATCATAAAAGTGTTTTAAAGCTATAAAATCTTTGGCACGGATCCACTTGTTTGAATTGGACATTGTTATCTCTATCATATATATATACCTTACCACCGTAATAAAAAATATTTTCAATGAGATTCAAACGTTGTGGAACAATTCAGGACTGACACGGAGCCTCCACAAGCTCAAAGGTTTCTTTAGCAAATGAGCTGTTTGGACTTCCAAGCCACCGACTAGAAGAAGATAGTTAGGAGTTGTGACAACTTGAACTTCGTCAGACAGCTGCTGTTCTTCGGAATGTGATTTGGAAGAGTTGCCGTTGCTGAGTTTAGGAACTTCTTCAGAGGCTGCAATAAATGAATCGAAACCATTCATTAACAAATGTACCGCTGTATCAGAAATATTTGCTTGAATTTTCAACTGACCATTCTCATGATGCTTGAAGCAAGTCATTTCGATTTCTTGAGACAAATTATTCTTCTTGACGTAATTTGGATTGTCAAAACCGTCTGAAGCTGCATTATCCAGGAAAATCTTACTGTTTCTCTTATCTTCTGCAAGCGTTTCCATGCTCATATAGTCGGACGTTGAATTTGGCATATTGTAGTCTGCGAATCGCACCGTTGAAGCTGATTTGCGAACATTGGTTTTGGCTCCACCAGATTGTGTAAATGTGACGGACTCAGACCGCTTCGTCGTGGATAGTATTCCCGGAATCTGCTTGATCTGTACCTGACTGATTTCAATCAGTTGTTCTTCATCAATTTTGGAAAGTCCGCTTTCTCCGTCCGCATCTTCAGAAGAGCTGGGCGAGCTTAAGGTCATTGGGGAAATGGAATTACTCAGTCCTGCAACATGAATAAAAGACATTAGCAGATATCAAACCAGTCTCTTCAAGACATCACAAGCAGTTAGGCTATTCACAATGATGAGACGACCACCAACAAACAGCAAGACAATGACTACGTGCCGTACAAGACAAGAAAGTGAAAGGGGTACTAACCACATTCATCCACAATGGCAGAATCTAAAGCCTGGTAATTACCTAGTCGGTGGTTATTTAAACGGTTACTAAAATCTCGAATAATGTTAATGTTCTTAAGCGGGTTTTGGCCTCCTGGGTTCGGCAAAATCGATCCGTTGTTAGTTGTACTACAGCTAGTGCCGAATGACCCAGTTCCTGAACAAATATTCACCAACTCGTCGTCCCACCAATACTTGTTCTCGTTCTCGACAGAGTTTGTAGGAGAAAATCCCTGTGTACTAGAAGACTGACCCCCATCGCCCATCTGCTTATTCGTTGCTGCAAGACCATTCCGCCATCGCCGTTTCGGTACCGTCCGAACTACTGCCGGTAGCATTACACAAGCTGGAAAGACACGAGGAGTTGGACGACAGCCATGGAACGTCAATCGATGGAATGTTTCGCTTCCTAAAACAATCAAATCATATTAAAGCTCGATTGCTTTCCAATTGACAAGTAATTTTTACTCAGTCAGCATAATTGAAATCCAACAACTCACCAAAACTAAACCTCCACATTTCATCCACCAATTTCCCATCACGTTCCCCACCCATCAGTATCATATTTCCCAAACCCGCACATGCCACATGCCCTCGTAATGGCCCAGGTCCATGTTTAACCTTGACAAACAGCCATTTTCGGTCCGCCAGACTATACTTCCAGCAATCGGATCGTTCTTCCAAATTTCGCATTCCACCATAGACATACAAATAGTCATTGTACTCTACCATGCTATGGTTGTGTCTTTCTGAAGGAGCCGGCACGGAGGACCAGTAGAATCTACTCGGCAAAGGTTTGTAGAACAGATGCCAGGATTCGGTTTCTGCAATCATCCAAAAATTGTTCACCAACCTTGTTATTTTCATCCATCAAATATCACTTCAGATCTCAAACACTTCAACATACCAAAATGAAAAGCCCATAAATCTCCCAAAGACCCCTTCAGATCTCTATAGCCTCCATAAATGAACATGTAGTTATTGTAGACACACGCAGCATGACCCCTTCGACCGACTGGAGTCAGGCCTTTACCGCCAAGCTTATTATTCTTATTGCATTCCAGGTCGTTCGAGTTCCACTTCCTCCACACTTGAGCCTGTCAAAAATCATCACCAACATTACTCCACTTCATTCCATTTCTCCATTTCAACTTTGACCTCAACTTTACCTTGATATTGTACATCCACAGCGGCGTAGCATGATCATCAGTAACTCCAATCTCTCCACCAAAAACATACAACTTTTTGTTATGATGGACGATTGTATGTTCCTGAAGCGCTGGGGGCCATTCTGAATCCGTACATCCAAGTTTCAAATTCGTCCACTCTCCGGCTCCTACATTAAATAACATCATTATCAGTAAATTATCCCCTTCATTTCAAAACCCACAGCCAATCTCAGTTTATAATACTCACGTAAATCAAGTTTCCAAAAGTCTTTGAGCGGATACGTGCCACTTTTGCCACCGTACAAATATAACGCTTGTCCATCAAAAGTAACGGCATGTTTTGACCTTCCAACTGGTGCAACTGTCTTGTCATCAGCATTGTCAAGAACCACGTTTGACCACATTATATTAATACTTAAACAACTTTAATCTAGTTTACTTCAGGCCTGCAGTTATAGTTTCATCGTCTGAGTCACTTCCATTAGTCAGCTGGCAGTCACTTGAAAATAGAGTATTTCATACTTCAGGCTCCTATTCAACTCTTATTGTTTGTCAAAAATTTCAAAAATACAAGAATATAGATTTTAATTGCGTAAAAACTCCTAAAACTTGCTTCACTTTATACAAAATTGACACCTTTACAAAATGTAAACAAACGCAACGTCAACGAAATGTTGTTGTTCTCACGAGAATTCAATTTCCCCTCGACTGGCGCCAATGCACAAATGCGTCTCAATGGTTTTCTCTTGGAGCTATCGCACTGTTTCAATGCACGCAACGAACGAGCGCTCTCGCTTCAGCTACGCTTTCCCCTAAACGTCAAATACGAATGCCGGGCTTTCTCCATGTGAACAGAAGCCCGAAATTTGTGAAGCTTTCTTCGAAAAAAGATACCCGGATCGATATTTCAATGCACGGGCTTTTGGTTAAGATCATGCGCTTCACCCCATGCATTTTACAAAAGGCAATCTGAATTAGAAAGGGTGCAAACCCCAAAAGAAGATTAGCTTTCTTGCATCGGATCCCCCACAAACTTTTCTCATAAAGCATCATAAGGCTTGGCTGCATCCAACTTCGGACAACCTGATAAACGCTGGTCTTCAAGTAGAATCTTAAACTGTGGTCTGCTTTTGTGTTCTCAGGTTCCGGAATAAACTTACGACCAGAAGAAAAGCATAAGTTTCCAACGTTCTCGGCAGTCATAAAACTTGAATCGAGCTTCGGTCCTTGCCAAGATGCCAAGACTGCATTATGATACGGATGTCGCTAGGACGTTTTAGCCGACTGTGGATTTATTAACTAAAAAAGGACCAACCGAGGCGGGCAGTTGGCTAGCAAAACACTGTATTCATGGAGAAGCCAAATACGCGACATAAGCTAGTTTCAAGGTAGAGCCGGCATTAGGTAGTGCTTTCTTTTTTGTCTCCGACTTTCATCAGTCCATCAGTTGGCCGGCTGTCAAGTAATCTCATTAAGTAAACACGTTATTATGCCTGTTCCAGAGTTACCCGGCATAAAACCGAGCAATATAAACGGCGACGTCAGTCAATATGAATCCAGCAACTGCTGGCTGAGCGCTTTTGGAAGGCTTCCCATCCCAGTCAGTCGAACGACTTTGTCTGTAAATCAGCAGGCTGATACCAGCGAAGCATCTGTGCTGTTTCAAGTCTACCAGGCTCATAGTCAGACTGTGTCTTTAGCAAAAAAGCAAAACGCCCAATTTGTTCATTACAAAGGTCCACTGCCCTTCCAGCGCCCTCTGGGTTTCAAAAGGCGGCGATGCTGCCAGAGGGCTCTGCCTGCTGCTCAAACCTGCATTTTTCTCATGAAAACTCAAGTAAACTTGAAGAACAAGCTTAAATTGCACGTATATATGCAGCAGCTTCCAGCACATTTGTTTACAAAGTTTACGAAGTTGAACAGAAGCATCAGGAAGTTATATTTAGTAAACATCCGCGGGAATGAAAGCTAACAATATATATTGAATTCAAGACCTCGAAGTGGTAGCGAATTCATCGTTTACCTGACATATTGGCCTATTTACGTATGTACCAGCTAGAACAGCTTTGAAAAGTTCAATTTCCTCGACAGGTTGTGTTTATTTGATGAGGTTGAAACGTATGCATATCGATCGACTGGCAATTGGCGATCAGTCTGCTTGCCATTTCGTCTATGTAATTTAATTTGTAATGTTTGAAATTATTGGGCTCTCATCGCTTAAGCTATAAAGTCAAAAGCGCCATTAAACGAAAGTTTAAATTTGAAGCTCGGGAATCTTCGGGTGTCGGCTCACTGGTTGTTTTTCGGTCCAGGAATGCTATGTTAATGAATGGCAAATACAAATGTATTTCTTTCAAACTAACCAAACGTTCAAAGATAATCTTTGGAATGCCGATGATGGACCTTTGGATGCCTTTTTTGGCCCTGAAAAGTTTGGTCATCGACGGAGATCTGTAGGTCCAGTTATAGCTGTTGCAGTTTTGAAGTACCGAAATTTAACATGGGGAAGATAGGCAAGTGTACCTTCGAAATTCTGCTGTGGCCAAACCAAGAGGAATTTTGAGGAACGGATCTCTTGCAAGAATTGCCTTTAGGATCCTTCAGATTCAGGCCATAATTTCCGACGAACAAGGTCTAATTTGCTCTAAAGCAACGACGACAGCCGACAGCTACCTGAAGCTATCCATAACGAAAAGTACGAAAACGGCCCCGAAGGGAAAGTTTCAATTTTGACGACCGCCGTAACCTGGCATTTATGGGCTTCAAAGTCGGAACGATGCCATTTATTCATTCAAGTTCTTTATAGAACCGCAACCCGCAACCGGGTATTTTACTGCACATTTCTCCAACAACGTCGTCTTTAGAAAAGACATTTCATATGACCTTCTTGATGCTAAACCCATTTCATGACTTTCTCCAGGAAGCGCGTAAAGCGTGTGACGCTGATATTACGCCATCTATCCATCCATTCTTACATTGGACGCTTTCCCAAGAAACCAAAACCGACATTTGCACAAAAAATGTATCTCTTGCTTTCAATCGGCCACCAATTGAAGTAGAGTTGTCTAATGTTTTGTCAAATTCAGTCAACTTTGAGTCAAAATCTCAGGTAAAATGTAATTAATCTGGCTCAATCAATGAATCAAAATCAAAAAACTAAAACGTTTGAAAGCGTCATCCGTCTGTAACGTACACACCGATTTCCAAAATTGCATCATTTCCCGTTACCGTTTGTTTACACTTGGCCCGCTTCACCTGAAACCTCTCATTGCAGGCTGCCACGTAAGAGTTTCACGCTCCCCCTGAACTTTGCAGTGTTTCGCGCCATCAAATTTCAAACGAGCCAATCAGAGCCTGCCACCCAGAGCACCACGTAAGCCGCATAGTAGCGCTGGACCAATGGCAGAGATCCACGAACAGCTTGAATCTTGTGGAATCTTCCTTGAGCTGAATTTTCAGTCAGCCGGCGTGCCGTCCAATAGCATGCGAATACATACGCCACCTGCTCAATCCTGACGTGTGCAAGTTGAACTTAAAAGCCGACGAACGACATAACGGGCCGTCAGACAGTTCACAACTTTAGTCAGAAACTTGAAGCGAGCGAGACACGTCGGAAGAATTTTTCCAGCTTCTGAAAGATTCAAAGTGATCAGAATCTTAATTGTTAGCTTGTGTTAATTGTGAATTTTTAATTCGGTTGAAAAATACCGACAAAATTATCAAAATGAGACCGGTTCTTTTACTAAGTATAGTCCTTAGCTCTTTAGCCTTGTCGGCGTTTGCTAAGGATGCCGATAAGAAGGCTGATGTCGGAACCGTCATCGGTATCGATTTGGGCACAACATATTCTTGGTAAGTTGTAGTTTTCGTTTGAGAAGTTTTTGAAATCAATTAGTTTTGGAATTAAGGTGTGGGAAAGAAGTGCCCGGTTGATACATGGGATTGCATGGGCTAACGGTTTTCTCAGGTCCAGCTGTTACAGGGATTGGTTCGGTTTGAAAAGTAGTTGAGGGTTTCAAAAAGTTCAGTTAGCATGAAAATTAGGAGTGTTGCTGAATCTGGAAAAGTTTTGCTTGAAATTCAAGTCTTGAATGTTAACGTTGAAGCTACTGTAGAAGTGTAGACTCTGGGGAGTTGCTTAACGATATCAGCAAAGGCAAGTATGGCAAAAAGTTGATTTGGTTCTGATGTAGATCAGTAGGTTTGATATCAAATGCAGGGAACGTAATCAATGTATAGAAGAATCGCCATTGTGTAGCTGGTTCGAAATATTGTATTGGAGGAAGTTTCGTAGAATGGTTTTGTTTAAAGTCAGAGAAGGTTCTGGGAATTTACTGTAATAATATGACTGACGTGTAATAATGTTCTTTTCTGATTCTTTACAGTGTCGGTGTTTTCAAGAACGGCCGTGTAGAAATTATTGCCAACGATCAAGGTAACCGTATTACTCCATCTTACGTCGCTTTTACCGCTGAAGGAGAGCGTCTTATTGGTGACGCTGCCAAGAACCAGCTGACTACCAATCCGGAGAACACCGTCTTCGATGCTAAGCGTCTTATCGGTCGTGAATGGGATGACCCAACTGTTCAGAGCGATGTTAAGCTTTTCCCATTCAAGGTTGTTGAAAAGAGCCACAAGCCACATGTCCAGGTAAGATTACGAGTTATATAATAGTAGCTGATCAGTCATGATTAGGCAAAGCTTCTTGATATGAAGTATTTATGAGTTGAATATTTTATAAATGGATGATATTCTTTTAGGTTGACACTGCTCAAGGAACCAAGACTTTCACTCCTGAAGAAATTTCTTCCATGGTCTTGATCAAGATGAAGGAGACTGCTGAAGCTTACCTCGGCAAGAAAGTTACCCATGCTGTCGTCACTGT
>JAQGBJ010002353.1:0-16884 GCA_034698345.1 Sphaeridia pumilis
GAACTTCTGCAAACCATACGACGACGAGGAAAAGCTTGAAAGAGACTTAAAGCATGCGGCCATCGTACTTGTCAACGCTTTTACTTTTTGCTACTGCGACTTGGCTTGGATTGATGCCGTTGGCCTACCCCTACAAAACAACTACACTGAAACGTGGAAGCTATTCTGCAAGCAAGTGCTAGATCTTCTGAGATGGAGATTTCCAACTGAGAACCGTGTAAAGGCGTTCTTCAAGAACACCAGCAATCCTAGCCGGGAGAAGTTGAAAGCGGAAGTTGACAACTTTTTCAAAATGGAGAAGGAACAGGAAAAGGAAAAGTGATCTCCGATACAATCATTTAAGTTATGTCGTTTTTCAGGTGGATTAATTTACTATGTATCTGATGATTCATTTATGAATATTATTTTTGTATTTCGTCAGATGTCAGAAAGTTTTTGCTGCAGATTTAATAATAGTGAATTTAATTGGTCACAACATATTCGATCTAGCAATTTAATCAGTGAATCAGTCCGTTCATCCAGGCATATCAAATATGAAATTTCATTAGTCGCCTATTTTCTGGAACCGCCCATATGAAATCCAATCTCGATTGTGACAAAATTCTGCCTATTGGAATAGCCCATTGAATACTCCTTTCGAAGCTCCTACAGAAGCCAGCTTTCTTAAGAAATTCTTTTTGTAAGTTGCAAAGCAGTCGAATTGGATTATAAACATGTGTGTAATGAATACACAATTGAAAAATTTCTGTCCTTGATTCCACACTGTTTACAAACGTTATTGTTGCAGAACAAAGTATCGAGAAATCAGAACGCTTGACAATCGATTCACATGCTCCACATATTCTAACGATGCCGTTCATTCTTGAGCCTTCAGTTTCTCAACTATAAGCTGTGTTTTGACTGAAGACAAGAAACTATGGCTTATTTTACAGGATTGCGTCCAAAAATTCTACCGGAAAGACGCCTGCATCGATATTTGATTCTCCTGGTTTTTACCTACTCCGTTGTTCATTGTTTCTATTTTCACCAAGCCAAAATGATAGTGAACGAACGCCAGGCTTCAGTTTTGAAAGAAGGTCTGAAACCAGTCAAAGCTGCCGTTGAATCGGAAACCAAAGCAAGTCGTTCACAACCTACGAATTTGCCAAAAAATACCGATTCGCCAGAAGTGCAACTGCGCAAGTTCATGGTCGAGAGCTACAACGAACTTGGGCGTGTGGAGTACAGCAAGGACTTGGATTGGATGTAAGTCAATGGCTGATTTTGTATTTTTTTCAGTGTGTAATTTGGGCTTTATTTCAGCTCTTTGATCGACAAAGCTTTTGGTCAAACTTCGAAGACAGACTCGAAGAACGCTATGAGTTCGAATCACTTTGTGCAAAACTTGGCGCTGTGGCTCAAGCTGAATGCGAAGCAGAAAATGGGGATCAGGGCCTCTCGAAATGATACGAAACGGTACAGATTTCACTGAAAATTTGATTTTGGAACAATGTTTGATTCGAAGTTTGTGACTTGAAAAGTGTTTCAAAAAGGTCGAAAAAACCCGGACCGAAGATCAACCTGGCGACAGTGATTTGTGGTTCCGACCGGAAACAATACGGACTTACCATGATAAAATCAGCGTCGATGTTCGCCCAAGACGCTTCGTTGAACGTGATCGTTTTCAGCGATGCAGGGACCATTGTCGATTTGGGAATGGATGTGAGTTGAGCTTGTCGAAGTTCGAAGTCAAAGTTGGCTTGATCTGAAGTCCTTACAATTTTGCAGCTACTTCAACTCCGATGGTCCGTGAACCTTGCCGGATTTGACTTTAATTTCGAACTGCATCCTGAAGAGTATCCTGAGAATTTGAACTCGACTGCAGAATCATGGCGGAAGAAGTACAAACCTTGCGAAGCTCTTCCGATGATGTTTCCGGTATGAACGAAGTTCTCGGTCGAAATTTGGAGTTCCAAACAAGCTTCGATGTTAAAATTTTCGATACTTCGAAAACATATAGGTTCTGCTGCCGCACATCGACTCGTTGATCTACCTCGCCAACGAAGTTGTCATCCTATCGAATTTGACCGAACTTTGGACTCAGGCTACCAGTGGAATGGGCAACAAATGGGCTGCGGCGGCAGCGCATACGGAAGCGAATTCGGTGAATTATTACACTTACAGCAAAGTTCCACATGTTGGAAAACAAGGTAAATTTGAACTTTAAGTTTCATAAAAATGTGGTTTTCAAAAAATTTATTATTTTTGTACCAAATAGGAATCAGCTCCGGAGTCATGCTGATGAACCTCGCCCAAATGCGCCAATTCAGTTTCACCGATCGAGCAATCGGAGTCTACGAAGCTTATGCTGAGCTAATGAAAATCGGGTTTCAGGATGTGATAAACGCCATGTTCCACGTGTATGAAGGTGAGAAAAGTTTCTGAGCCATAGAGTAAAATTAAATAGTCATTGAGTATTTACGCCCTTGACTCCTGCAGACCGACTCCATTGGCTCAGCTGTGCCTACAACTTTTACTACGTTCACTGCGACCAAGGCGCCACCTGCAATCGGAATACCAATCAAAGCACGTGCTTCTGCGAAGAGGCTCGAAGTTCCGGAGTCCGCTTGATCTACGGATGCGGCGATTCGTTTTCGTACTTGGGTCCAGACCATTTTATTGCGCAGGCGTACAGTGAATTTTCAAATGTGAGTTTTTTTCTGAAGCATGCTTTAATTATAGGAGATTTTTTAATGGATTTGGTTTTATTTTTGCAGTTTGACGTGATCCATGAGCCGCCACTGGGGCTTTTGGACAGGATCAGGAAAGACTTCGAAGTTCAGTCGAAATGTTATAATGTGACTTACGATCAAGTTTACAAAAACGCGAAAGTTTATCTAGAGAAACTAGGAAACAAATGAATTTTAATTTCTAGTTTTCACCGCGTTTTAAAACAATGAACAATAGAAAATATGTTGTGTAAACGCAAGTGTTTTAATGTTTGATGATGATGAAAATGAAGAACACGTGTTTTAATGGGCTTAATTTAAAGCCTGCGTTTCGATGTGTTCTTATTTACATTTGAGCATCTGGAAAAATGTATGTTTTAGTACGCATGAATTTAGGTCTACAGTTACAGTTGAGCAAACTAGAAACACCTGGATTTGGCTAGATCTAATTTCAATTATACAGTTTGGATCAGAAATGGTTTGAACACAGTTCGGAAGTTTGGGGTGATGTACGCAGTTCAAAATGCACTCGAAACAGTACACTTTGTTGGGAAATGGCGTCACAAACGGTCGATTTCGACACAAGATTTTAGTGGTCCTTCTGGCGCTTCTAGGGGTTTACATTCTGCTTCGGAATGACTTTGGCAGCGGTAGATGGCGCTCGAGCGATTTTATTGACAAAGGTCCGGGGGAGACGCGTACTTCGCCTGTGGTTGAATCGCTGAAGATGCAAACGCTGAAGGCGGTCATTGGAGGCTTCAACATGATTGGGCAGGCGGGCTTCACCGAAGGACTCAATTGGACGTGAGCCAAGTGTGGTTTGAAAATTCAAAGATTATTCACTGATTGATCTCTATTTTCCAGATCGTTGATTATTGAGTCTTTTGAAAGAATCCCGAAGGATTACCTGGAGTATTCGGATTTACAGAATTTGACCCGGAATTTGATCGATTCGAATATCTTGATTTTGCACGAGGCTTTTCAAGTGAACAAAGCGAAAAGGTAGCGAATCCGTAGCTGGATTTCGAAATCAAATTTTTCTGAAAAATTTGTTTGGTTCAGGATAAAAAAGTCTGGACCGCGAATCAATGTGGCGACGATAATGTGTGGAACTGGAAGAATCAATCAAGGCCTCACAATGATAAAATCAGCTTCGATGTTCGCTCAAGACGCTTCGCTGAACGTGATTGTTTTCAGTGATGCAGAGACCATCGTCGAACTCGGAACGGATGTAAGTGGAAGTTGGAATTGGCGTAAGCAATTTAGCAGTTCACTAAATCTTCTGGTTTCTTCAGCTGTTCCTACTTCGTCGATTAATCAACGTCGCCGGTTGGGACTTCACTTTTGAACTGCACCTCGAATGGTTCCCGCCCAAGTCGTCTGGAGCATCTTGGCGGGAAATGTACCAGCCTTGTGCGACAATGCGACTGTTTTTCCCGGTAAGTTCAAATACTGGAAATTTGACTCGGATTTTGAGGCGGCTGAAGTTGTTTTTTGAAATAGGATTTGCTGCCACATATCGATTCGATTATTTACTTGGACACGGACGTCGTTGTAGTGTCGAACTTGACCGAGATGTGGAACAAGATTTCTGAGGAAATGGGCGACCGGAAGATGGCGGCAGCTGCTCCGAATACTGAGCCTGATTCGGTGAATTATTACACTTCCAACAAATTGCCACATCTTGGAAAACAAGGTAAATCCACTAGTTTTTGGCTCCGATAACCAAAACTAACTCGAATTTCTTTAAGGAATCAATGCTGGAATCATGTTGATGAATCTGACTCAAATGCGCGCCTTCAACCTTCCGAGCCGATCAATGGGCATCAAAAATGCTTATGCCGAAAAACTGATTTTGGCTGATCAGGATATCTACAACTCTATTTTTCAAGTTTATGATGGTAAAAAATCAAAATGTTTCTCGTATTTAGTTGGGAATTATTTCGAAATTAAGCCAATTTTTTGTTTCTAGACCGGTTCCATCTGCTAAGCTGCACCTACAACTTTTACTTCGTGCACTGCGAAAAAGGCGCCATATGCAATCGAGAGACGAAACAAAACACGTGCTTTTGCGAAGCCGCTCGGACGCAAGGAATGCATGTGATTCATGGATGTTATGACTCGTTCTGGACGTTGGGACGAGATCATTTCATACCACAGGTTTACAGTCATTTTCAGAACGTAAGTGCAATATCAAAGCCATAAAAATTTATAATTCAAATCTCGAATGTATGTATAAACTTTAAAATGATTCGATGTATGCAGTTCTACGTGATCAAGGATTCTCCGCACCAACTTTTGGCGAATATCAAAAAGGAGTTCAAGCCTCAGCCGAGTTGCTACAATGTCGACTATGACATGGTTTACAAAAATGCTCAAACTTATTTCACAAAGCTGTATCATTCAAACGGGATTCCAATAAAGCTGAATTGAGAAAGTTTACATGCTTCAGAAGCCGATATTGTGGGACAATGAGTAATTGTTGATTGAAAAAAATGGACTTCGATTGTAGTGTGCAGTTTTCTGTGCTTTGTGGAACAGTTCGTTCCAGGTTCTGTTCGTTCCAGCGGCTTGAGCGAGTTCAAGTTCAAAAATTATCTCGGAATAGTGCTCAGTGTTGTAAAACGGCCTGAAATTAAATAGATTCCTGTAAAAAATCCGTTCCGGTTTTTTATGACGGCAAGGACTCGATACTATAAAAATTATAGAAAATTTGAGTTTCGAAATGGGTGAGTTTGCTTTGAATTTAGATCGGTTCCAGCCGCTAACTAAGCAGCACAATGCGAACTGCGACCAAGGCGACACCTGCAATCGGAACATTTATTTATTGCGCAGGCGCACAGTGAATTTGTGAATGCGAGTTTACGGAACTATGCTTTGATTATTTGGTATTTTCCAAAGGATTTTGTGTAATTTTATTTTGCAGTATGACGTGATCCATGAGTCGCCCCTGGAGCTTCTTGAAATGCTAAAACGTGTCTTACGATCAGGTTTACAAAAACGTCATAAGAGTTTATCTTGAGAAACAAGGAAACAAATGAATTTTAATTTCTAGCTTTCACCACGTTTTAAAACAATGAACAATGGAATATGTGTTTGTAAACGCAAGTGTTTTAATGTTTGATGATGATGAAAATAAAGAACACGTTTTAATGGGCTTAATTCAAAGCCTGCGTTTCGATGTGTTCTTATTTATGTTTGAGCATCTGCGGAACTGTAACGATTTCGTACGGGTGAATTTAGGTCTACAGTTGAACAAACTAAAAACACCTGGATTTAGGAAAAAGTTGAAACTACAGTTTCATGGTGCCGGAGTTGCATTGTATGCATAATTTTAGAAGACTTTAGGATTAAGCCAAAAATCGCAAACGTTTCCAGTCGCCTATCTTTTTGCTGCAACAGTCCTATAACAACGTTTAACTGTAGTGCCGCTAAGTTTAAACTGTTCTTGTTTCTATTCATTCCGACTTGGAATTTCGAGTCCGAAACGTTCGAACCTGATAAAGTTTTAAATCTCGCTACTTCCCCTCGTTGTTTTTGTCCTAAAGTCTTCGAAAAAACCTGGATTTGGCCAGAACTAATTTCTATTATACAGCTTAGATCAGAAGAAATACTGAACACAGTTCACAAGTTTAGGGTAATGAACGTAGTTCAAAATGCATTCGAAACAGTACACTTTGTTGGGAAATGGCGTCAAAAACAGTCGATTTCGACATAAGATTTTAGTGGTCCTTCTGGCGCTTCTGGGGGTTTACATTCTGCTTCGGAGTGATTTTACCGGCAGTAGATGGCGTTCGAGCGACATTGTTGAAGAAGGCCCGGGGGAGACGCGTAGTTCTCCTACGGTTGAATCGCTGAAGATGGAAACGTTGAAGGCTGTGATCAGAGGCTACAATAGGATTGGCCAGACCGGGTTCAGCGAAGGACTCAATTGGACGTAAGTTTAAATGAAATTGCAAAAAACTTCAAAAATTTCAGGATTTCAAGTCTTTTTATTGAACTCTATTTTGCAGGTCATTGATTATTGAATCCTTTGAAGAAATCCCAAGAGAGTTTTTGAGTGTGCAGAATTTGATTCAAAATTTGATTGAGACGGATATTATGGTTGTTCGCGAGGCTCTTCATGTGCACAAATCTAAAATGTAAGAAGCATCTGAGAGCTTTCGATTTCATGGATGATTTTGAAGTTCTTCAATAATCTTAGAATTGTTCTAGGATAAAGAAGACTGGACCGCGAATAAACTTAGCCGCCGTTATTTGCGGTGCTGGTCGACTTGCCCAAGGTCTCACAATGATAAAATCAGCGTCGATGTTCGCCCAAGACGCTTCGTTGAACGTGATTGCCTTCAGCGATGCGGCGACCATCGTCGAACTCGGAATGGAGGTGAGCTGAGTTGAAAATTAGCGAAAATGTTTTGGAAGCAGTCCATTAAATTTTATGGTGTTTTCAGCTGTTCCTACTTCGACGAATGGTAAACTCTGCGGGTTGGGACTTCAATTTCGAACTGCACCTCGAATGGTTCCCGCCAAATACTGTTGGAGCTTCTTGGCGGGAAATGTACATGCCTTGTACAACAATGCGATTGTTTTTCCCGGTAAATTCAAATAATGGAATTTTAACTCGGATTTTGAGGCGGCTGAAGATGGTTTTTTGAAACAGGATCTGCTGCCACACATCGATTCGATTATTTACTTGGACACGGACGTCGTTGTAGTGTCAAATCTGACCGAGATGTGGAACAAGATTTCTGACGAAATGGGCGACCGGAAGATGGCGGCAGCTGCTCCGAATACTGAACCTGATTCGGTGAATTACTACACGTATAACAAGTTGCCGCATTTTGGAAAGCAAGGTGAATTCATTATTAGGTTTAAAATATTGAGGTATTGAAAAGAAATTTACTATATGTTTTTTCAAAGGAATTAATGCGGGAATCATGTTGATGAATCTGACTCAAATGCGTCAATTCAACCTTTCGATTCGAGCAACGGGAATCAAAAATGCATATGGCGAGAAGCTGATTTTGGCTGATCAAGATATTTATAATGCTATTTTCCAAGTTTATGACGGTAAGAAATCGACATGTTTTTCCTCTTCTTTATTTGGAAATTTCATTCCGAAATTATGAGCCAAGTTTTTATTTGTAGATCGCTTTCATTTGCTAAGCTGCACCTACAACCTTTACTACGTTCACTGCGACCAGGGCGCCACCTGCAATCGAGAGACGAAACAAGACACGTGCTTTTGCGAAGCTGCTCGGACGCAAGGAATGCATGTGATTCATGGCTGTTTTGGCTCGTTTTGGTCGTTGGGACGAGATCATTTTATTGCGCAGGTCTACCGACATTTTGAGAACGTAAGCGCAATATTAAAAAGCTATAAAAATTTCCAATTCAAAGCTCGAATGTATAAATAATTTTTAAAATGATTCGATGTATGCAGTTCTATGTGATCAAGGATTCGCCGCACCAACTTTTGGCGAATATCAAAAAGGAGTTCAAGCCTCAGCCGAGTTGCTACAATGTCGACTATGACATGGTTTACAAAAACGCTCAAACTTATTTCGCAAAGCTGTATCATTCAAACGGGATTCCAATAAAGCTGAATTGAGAAAGTTTAAAGGCTTTTGAAGCCTTGTAAAACAATGAAGTATTGTTTAATTAAAAAATGGGCTTGTGTTCATTTACGTTTCAAACTCTTGGATCCAAGTTCCATCACTTGAGTTTTTAAGAGCATCGAGAAATTTTTCATCGAGTTGTGTTTTGTTGCAGTTTTAACCTGTGATTTTTCAAAATGCTCTCGACAAAATATACGTTGTCACAAAACGGCGTCAAATCCAGTAGATTCCTGCAAAAAATTCTTGTTGGAGTCATTTTGGCTGTGTTTTTGGTGTGCGTAGGGCTGCAGAACAGTAGCGCTTTTAAAGGCGCGAGTATCGGTAAAAGACACGAGAAACCTACGCAAAGTGCGAAGATTTTTCAGGCCAAGTTGGAGAAAACGGATCCGATCCAGGCTGTCATTAAAGGCTTCAACAGGATCGGGCAGATGGCGTTGAGCGATGGCGTGAATTGGACGTAAGAATTTGGAGCATAAAGTGGAATATTCGGCGATGTTGATTTGAAGTTAAAGTGGGCGTTTTTCTAGGTCGCGAATTTATGAAACTTTTGAAAAACTCGAGCTGAAAGATACAAAGTCTTTGATTAGAAACTTGACGACTACAAAGATTGTTCGAGATGCGAAATTGGGAAAAAACAAGAGGTACGAGCTTGAAATATTTCGAAGTTTACGACTTGTCCGATTAGCTTCGTGGTTTTTGAGTTTGTGCTGCGCATGCGCAGGATAAAAAGGACCGGACCACGAATCAATGTGGCAACCATAATGTGCGGTAAAGGAAGACTAGTTCAAGGCCTCACAATGGTAAAATCAGCGTCGATGTTCGCTCAAGACGCTTCGTTGAACGTGATTGTCTTCAGCGATGCGGAGACAATCGTCGAGCTCGGAATGGAGGTGAATAGAATTTGGGATTGGCGAAAGCGATTGCGAAGGCTATTAAATTTTATGGTGTCTTCAGCTGTTTCTGCTTCGACGAATGGTAAACGCCGCTGGTTGGGACTTCACTTTTGAACTGCACCTCGAATGGTTCCCGCCGAAAACGACTGGAAAAGCATGGCGGGAAATGTATCAACCTTGTGCAACAATGCGACTGTTTTTCCCGGTAAGTTATATTAAAATTTTAGTGGAATTTTGAGGCGCCTGCAATGGTTTTTTTAATCAGGATCTGCTGCCTCACATCGATTCGATTATTTACTTGGACACTGACGTTGTTGTAGTGTCGAACTTGACCGAAATGTGGAACAAGATTTCCGACGAAATGGGCGACCGGAAGATGGCGGCAGCTGCAGCGAATGTTGAACCAAATGCCGTGAATTGGTACACTTATAACAAGTTTCCGCATGTTGGAAAACAAGGTAATTCCATCAAGATTTTTGTAACTTTTTCATTTTTTGTTTAAATTTTTTAAACAAGCGCATTCTTAAAAGCGCTTTTTTATACGGTAATTTTTGAGGGTTTGAACAGAAATTTTTTTCTTCAAAGGAATCAATGCTGGAATCATGCTGATGAACCTGACTCAAATGCGCGCTTTCAACATTTCGAGCCGAGCAATGGGAATCAAGCGGGCGTTTGCTGAGAAACTGATTCTCGCCGACCAGGATATTTACAATGCTATTTTTCACGCTTACGATGGTAAATTCATAGACTTTTAGAACTATTTCGAATAGTAATTTGAACTTAGAGCCAACATTAATTTTTCTTGTTGACTTGCGCAGATCGGTTCTTCTTGCTCAGCTGCACATACAACCTCAACTCTGTCCACTGCGACCGCGGCGCCACCTGCAACTGGCAGACGAAACAAGACACGTGTTTTTGTGAAGACGCCCGAAAAAATGGAATGCACGTGATTCATGGCTGTCAACAAGCGTTTTGGAAAACTTTGGCTCGAGACCATTTCATTCCACAGGCTTATCGGCAATTTAAAGATGTGAGTAAAGACCAGATGGTTTTGGGTTTTGGCGATTTTTGAGGCATCTGACAACGGTTTATTTTTGTAGTTCCAAGTGATGAAGGAAACGCCGTTCCAGCTTTTGGCGAAGATCAAAAAGGAGTTCAAGCCGCAACCGAATTGCTACAACGTTGACTTCGACATGGTTTACAAAAACGCTGAAGCATATTTTGCAAAGTTGCATAAAGTTAAAGGAATACACTGAACAAAGTTGAATTGAAGTTTGTAAATTTTCAACTGTTGGATTTTGAACAATGATCATTGATTTTTAGCCTTTGAATGAACAATTGTTGATTGATAGTTGCCTGGCACTACCTGGAATTGAAGCTAACTTTTTATTTCTCAAGTTTGAAGCTTTGAATCGCGTGAGCGAAGATCAAGTTGTTTAAGCTCCTTTTAAGTAGGTTCGGTTTAGAATGACTTCGAAGAAACTGTCGACATTTTTGCGAAACGTTGCAAGAAGCAATCGTTTCCGGTACAAAATTATGGGGGCTTTCCTGGTAACTTCGGGGTTTTGTTTAATGCTCATCTGGCAAAGTTTTAACGACTTCGAAGAAAATACCTCGGCCATTGCCAAATCGCCAATGGTTTCGACGCACTTGAAGAACAAAACTTCGCTCAAGGCGGTCTTAGGAAGCTTCAACAGGATTGGACAAGTGCCGTTCCATGAAGATAACGATTGGAAGTAACCGAAATTCGGAACATTCAGATTATTTTAAATTTCGATGAGTTTGTTAACTAACAGATGGCGCTGTTGCAGCTCCTTTATTGCTGAAGCATTTGAATTAATCAAAGGAAGCGCAGCCGAATCTTTGGTGTTGAATCTAACCGATGCGAACAGCAAGGTTTCGGAAGAGGCTAAACTTCGAAACGCTACCAGGTAAATTACATACAAAAAATCAAAGAGTTTTTTGGAACTGAAATTCAAGTTGTGCTTGCTTGTGTAGGATAAAAAAGACGGGACCGAGAATCTATTTGGGGACTACAATTTGTGGTAAAGGAAGACTAGTTCAGGGCCTCACGATGATAAAATCAGCGTCGATGTTCGCTCAAGACGCTTCGCTGAACGTGATTGTCTTCAGCGATGCGGAGACCATCGTCGAACTCGGAATAGAGGTGAGTAGCATTTTGAATTGGCGAAAGCGTTTGCGAAGTCTATGAAATTTCATGGTTTCTTCAGCTGTTTCTACTTCGCCGAATGGTGAACGCCGCCGGTTGGGACTTCAATTTTGAACTGCACCTCGAATGGTTCCCGCCGAAGACAACTGGAAAAGCATGGCGGGAAATGTACCAGCCGTGTGCGACAATGCGACTGTTTTTCCCGGTAAGTTCAAAACCTGAAGATTGCACTTCGATTTTGAGGCGGCTGAAGTTGGTTTTTTCAAACAGGATCTGCTGCCTCACATCGATTCGATTATTTACTTGGACACTGACGTCGTTGTAGTGTCAAATCTGACCGAGTTTTGGAACAAGATTTCAGAGGAAATGGGCGACCGGAAGATGGCGGCTGCGGCTTCGAACAGTGAACAGAATTCTGTGAATGAATACACGTACAAGAAGATACCGCATTTTGGAAAACAAGGTGAATTAGTGCTGCGCTTTTTAAAATTTGAAAACAATATTTTTAAAATCGATGTTTCTGGGAAGGAATTAATGCTGGAATCATGCTGATGAACTTGACTCAAATGCGCCAATTCAACCTTTCTACCAGAGCAATTGGAATAAAAAACGCGTATGCCGAAAAACTGACTCTCGCAGATCAGGACATTTACAATGCCATTTTTCACGCTTATGACGGTAAATTTAAGAAAAAATCATTCGTATTATGATTTTCAATTGAAGAAAAAACTGAATTTTGATTTTTGTTTCTTCTTTACAGATCGACTTCTCTTATTGAGCTGCACGTACAATTTCTACTCAGTTCACTGCGACAGAGGCGCCACCTGCAACAGGGAGACCAAAAGAAACACTTGCTTCTGCGGAGCCGCTCGAATACATGGAATGCACCTGATTCATGGATGTGAAGAAACGTTCTGGAAATATCTGGGAAGGAACCATTTCATACAGCAAATTTATCGGCAATTCAAAGATGTGAGCGCAAGATCTAGCTAGACAACTAGGAAATTACCTGTTCGCTTTGAAGAAATTGACAATGTTTTTTGGCAGTTCCATGTGATCCGAGAGACACCACTGCAGCTTTTGGCGAAAATCAAAAAGGAGTTCAAGCCGCAACGCAACTGCTACAATGTGGACTATGACATGGTTTACAAAAACGCTGAAACATATTTCACTATGCTGTATCAAGTTAACAAGATTCAATAAATTTCAACTGAACTTCGTAAATTTGTTGACAGGTTCTATGAACTGTTTTTTGGACGAAAATAGATGAACATTCTTGACACTAGAATAGAGTTGGACAGAACTAGATATATACAAGCAGGAGTTGTGGATGAGTCAAAACGTAACAAGAAGGATTTAGGGAAGAAATTTACCCAAGAGAAATTTGCTCGAAATTTCGGTACGACGAAGCTTAAATAGGCTGGCATTTCATACGTAGAACTGGTAAATAGGTTTCGAGTAGGCATAAATCGAGCAAAATGTGTTGTGGTGCGTGGCCTTCATGGTACGAGCCGTAGTACTAGGAAGCAATTGTTTGCAAATCTCGTGGCGCTAAAGCGTTTTCGTCACTACGCTCCTCCTCGTAGTTGTCTACTTGAAAGGTGGATGCTTGTTTTGGTTTTGACGCATTTCGTTTTTTGGCTGTCTAGACATTTTCAATAATGTTGTACGATCGAGCTTGAATGTTTCTCTAAAGTTTCACAGTTCACATTCAAGACACGAATTACAGACATACATGCCCTAGTGCCTACCGCTCAAAGTAATCAAATCAAAACCAACTGCAGTAAAAAAAACTGTGACTGAAATTGAGAAGTAATCAGTAGGTGATTTTTCCGACGGCAGGCTGGTATCTGACGTGACCCTTTGCTGAAAAAATAGTAATAGACTCAACAGTAGCTGCACGTCGGAAACAGCGATGGCTAGAATGGGTTGATAACGAGGGCCACTAAATTCGAATAACCCTCGAAGAACTTGATGCCGTTACTGTAGATGCAGTTGCTTGCAACATCTTTTTTGCTGTGTGGATTTTGTGAAACGCCAAAAATCCAAGGCAGCTCAAAGTCAACCAGACGCAGGTTTAGCCGCCAAGTTTATGTGTTAGGCTGCTCATCGTAATATAAACTATCTTAATAGAAGTAAAATGAACTTTGCGATGTTAAAACCTGAGTAAACCAAATTGGACTCTTCTACAATTACGTCTTTACAAAATTAATAATGTAGAATCTTTGAGACAAAATTTACCGTTGCCTCCGATTGAAAAGTCTGAAGTATTCTGATTTGTGCACATTCTTGGCCCAAGTTTGAAAAAGTAAAAGAGGCCGAACAGGTAAACAATCAATCAGTGAGCAAGCTATTTTTATATCGATTTTATGCTATCGGGAAGCAACTAAGAGACCTTGATACCACGAGAAAGTTCAATGTTCGGAGCTAGAATAGGTGTAAAATGCATATTGTTTATAATATATGTCATCGTTTTTGCTTCTTCTTAACTTTGTGCCAAAACATTACATGCGCGTGTGATGAAATAAGATGTACAATCATGGACAATCCCATTCGAAGTTTCGTACCCACGACTTTTAAAGTTGACCGGTAGAAGCTCCGGCAACCAGCCCAATTTTGTTACCACCTCAACCGTAGTAGTTAAAGTGTTACATATCAGGTGCAAAAAGTTGTCCTTTGTTGCTACTACAACCGGAAAATGACTATTGTCGGAAGTGAAATGCGATTATCCACAAATTTGAAAAGTACCATGCGATAATGAACACCAATATCGTAAAAATATAGCCTTTTCTCTGCAAAACTGACCTGTAAATTTTGACACAATTGACTGCATAAATCGTTTAAAGTTTTTTTATACCAGCTGCTGGCATTATTTCTGGATTGTTCCTGCCCGCTTACGCGCAATCAATATTTTTAGCTTCCACCAAAAAACTATGAAAACCAATTGGCAAATCTACATTAGGAATAAAATACGTACGTCATGTCTTTGGATGGGGCAATGAAAGCATAAATGCCGTTGTTAGTCGTTCGTGGTAACAATGAATGGGATATCAATTAGAATTATCTACGCGTACTGACTGAGTACACATTCTTGATGTTTCGATATCCATAAACAACAGCTCCACCCGGTTGATAAATATTTTCCCAACTAACAGAATCCAACTAATTAATGGAAGAAACGTCAGCAGGGTTTCCACTTGTGAAATAATTCTAAAGCATTATACGCCATAATCAAGTTGAAACAAAACAGTTTCAAAAATGTTGCCATCAACCTTCAAACCGAGCTTGACTATCACGATTCTCACGTTGTCGAAAACAGCGTCCCTTGTAGGCCTCTTGCCAGTTTCTAGTGTTTTCAAATTTTCCCTCTTTTCGAATTCAAAGCCACTTTGTAATATTCCTCATACGGTTTGTTCCTTGATCCTGGTGGCCTTCGCCTTCACTGCAATTTTGGACTTCTGCACGAGCCCTTCGGAAACAGTTGAGCAGTCGCCGCTGTCCTTCAAAATCATTTACTTTTCAATGATCACTGTCGTTTACTACGGCGACCATACAATCCGGTTTGCTTCGATCTTAAAATCACGTAAAATGGCTAAAGTTATCCGTTACGCCTGGACTTCAGCTCGAGGTATCAGCGAGACCGATGGATTCAGCCGAAACTTTGCCAAGTTCCTGCCATTTTCTTACGTTTGTCTGGTTGCGGCTTTGGTGATTCGAATAACCTCAATCGCATCTGATAACGAATTCGGCGTCAAATACAAATGGCTCCCAAACGGCCACATCGAAATGTATGTTTCGTATTTAGTGATCGAAATCTGCATGTTTACTTCGATATTCCACACTTGTTTGCTGCCTGTTTCTATTGGAATGAGTTCGATGTCGAAGATGGCGTCGATTCGAAGAGATATTTTGCTGAAGCTTGTGGAGGGGAACGGGAAACGCACGGAAGATGGCGCTGCTCCGGGTTGGGAGGAAATCATCATTGATTTGCGCCGGTTGAACAAGCATTGCTGGCGGTTCAACGAAGCCTACGGTTTTGTGATTTTGGTTGTTATAACTTTCCCGCCAATTTCCATCAATATGCAGCTTTACGGTTCAATTTTGCTGCGAAGCTCATTCTGGTTCTTTCTTTCTTGTTTTGTTTTATGCAACTTGTATTCGGCGTGTGTGTGGGTTTTGATGCTGCAAGGGACAAGGATTGCGTCGCAGGTAAGAGTTTTGGCGGGATTATAAAAGTTTCTGCGCAATTTAAATTGTCTATAAAAATCGATAGATTCGAGAGTGCCGACAGCAATTGGCGCATGAGTACGAGAAAATCCATCGAATGGATGAGGAGACGGCAAATTTGAAAAACGTAAGGTGGACCAATCAAGAGTTGAGCAAGGAGAAGGTAAATCGCTTTGATATAGGCCTTAATTCATGGCCTCATAATTTGTGCCAAGGATTGTTCCAAAACACTCGGAAGTTTGAATTCTGGTTTCCAGATTAGGCTTCTTTTGTTGTACGGGTTTAATTGGGACTGGCGGCTTGAAGCGGAAGGATTCTTTGTCGTGGGCTCTCACAATATTCTACAGGTTAGCAAACAATTAAATTAAGCATTGAAGACAAGGAAAAGTACTAATTTAATATTGTTTTACGACAGATTTTTCAGATGCACATGACGCTAACAATATTCATTTTCCAGCTCAAGTTTGCTGGGCTCTAACTGCGATTCTACTTGTTGAAAATCTCATTGTTTCGAGGTCCGAACCAATGAGAATAGGGGCAAAACTACGTATTTCATTACAACGTTCCAAAGGAAGGACGTTTCATTATCGTCAGCTTAAAGTTCTATAAAAAAATGGTTGGTTGTAAATCATATCATAGATGGCGCTCTGTCCTAGTGAGCGGTTTGTTCAGAATGATTTTATGGTGAATTGGGAAACTGACTGGTGTTGATTTAAAATCCGTTATGCAGCTTGATTCGTCCTTTTCAAGAAACTAGAGTAGAACAATACTTATGATCTGGTGGACGAAGAAATTCCAGTAGATGAGGTCCGACTCACGTTCGACTGTGCGAAAACTTCCGACTCGAACGCCTTTGGGTGAAATGGCGCGGAGTCTGCGATTGAGTTGAGGAAATTTGAGCAGGTCTCGTTTGGCTCTTTGAAGTCCCTCGCTGACGCCATAATCGCGATAATACATGGCTGGGTAACAGAAAGTCGCAACGACGATTCCATACCACGTGATCATCAGAAAGAGCAAATTATCACGGAAATCCAAGGCTAGTATGGCGGACGAAAAAGAAATGCTCAAAGTTAGACAGACCAGTTTGATGGCGAAGATGGCTGATGCGTTGCCAATGTTGAAAATCCGAATGGCGACGACGAGTTCTTGAACATTCCGCCAGATGGCATGTACTTCATCCATCGAAGAGCGTCTATTGCATCTGCCAAGAAGGTTAAATTAAAAACCTGGTAGGTGATAAGTGTACATACAAAACTGCGCGTTTACCT
>JAQGBJ010002354.1:0-16882 GCA_034698345.1 Sphaeridia pumilis
AGTTATAGTTTAGCTTTTGGTTACCTGCCGCCAGTTTGGGACAAAATGGCAGCAAAAGTAGCTAAAAATTCGCCAGTTTCCAGGCGATTGTTCCTTAAATCTTGTGTGATTTTGTCTTTACTAACACTCTCTTCCATTAGTTCAGTAAGCGGACGGCCCAATGCGCAATTGCAACCACGTAAGTTTGAATTTATAGTTCACGTCTTCTAAAATCCTCCCAGTTTCAAGTTTAGTCTATTAGTAAGTAACGAGAGTATTGTTCTATGAACCAGTGTTCAAGTTTGACGGACAAATTAACGTTTTCGTTTCCACTGGTAATTTTGCACATCTCATATTCTAGATACGTTTGAAGCTCCAAGACAGAACCAGAATGTACTGTTTGGTATTCATGGAATTTGTCGTTTTCAGATCAAGATGGGACTAACATCAAGGCACAGACCGGAAACGGAACTTCCTTCTTTGAAACCGGCCAAGGAGTCATCGAAAATACCGCTCCTCGAGGGGCTGATGGGAGTTTTCTGGTACACGGCTCTGACGGATCAGGTTCAACAGCTTCTCTGGACAAAATCCAAGAAGTCCAAAGTAGACTAGGGGAGGCTGACTCGGAAGGACCCTATTCCATGAAGTACTTTGATCATCCCGCCTATGCCCAAGAAGAAGCCTCGTACTCCAGCCCTGTCGTTCCGGTGATTCCAGTCCTGGTCGATGGTCAGACATTTTACGTCCCCAAAATCCTCGTCGAATCTCAGCTCGCTTCAACCACAACGTCTTCAGGAGCAAATACAGGTTCAGCGGGTTACGGCTATGCTACAGCACCGCCACCCCCGCCCCCACCAGCACCAACTCCACCTCCACCCCCACCATCAAAAGACAAAGTGAAGGATAAAGACCAACTTCTCTTGTCCTCGTTGGGATTAGCCCAGCCGACTTCGGGCTTCCAAGTCCTCAGTTCGACGGGACAAGTTCTCGGATCAACTCCAGCAGCAAATCCTACCCCAACTACTCGAGGTCTTTTGGACGACAAAGTTTCCTCACCTTCCCCGCCTCCTCCACCCCCACCAGCAGCTCCAGCGACACAAGATTACAGCTACTACCAATCCCAAGCTGCTCAAGCAGCATCGCTTGCAGATTATGGAACCAGCGCCTACACTCAGCCAATGTATTCGTCGCCAGCCCCAGTTTACCTCAAGGCAGTTCTTCCAGCAGCCTCTCCAGCTCCAGCTTACGTTAGGATAGTTCCAGCAACCTCTCCAGCCCCGGTATACGTCAAGGTTATTTCAGCAGCCTCAGTAAGACCTGAAGGAGTCGCTCAAGGGTACCAAGTAGGATCACCAGTTGCTTACAGTCCTGCAGTAGCCTTGACAGCTTCCCAGAACTACAATTATGGATCTTCAGCCAGAAGTTACAGCCCATCTGTAGCTTACTCGCCAGCACCTTCAGAGTATTCTGTAGCTGTTACCCCTTATTCCGCATATCCCGCTTATGGAGCATCTGCAACGGCATATTCTTCAAACACTGGAAGCTACAGCAGACCATCTACTAATTCTGCAGGCCAATCTGAATATTATGGAGCTTCTCCGGGTGGCAGGTATGCCTCAGCAGCGTATTCTGAAAGTTACGGCCCTTCTGGAGCTTACTCAGCAGCCCCTGCCGAATATTCTGGAGCTTCATCCGCTCCTAGATACAGTCCTTCGTCGGCTTATTCTTCAGCTCCTGCAGCATATTACGAAAGTTATGGACCTTCAATAGCTTACGCTCCAGCGCCATCAGAGTATTCTGGATCATCTTCTGCTGGTAGATACAGTCCTTCAGTAGCTTATTCAGTCCAATCAGAATATTCTGGAGCTCCTTCTGCGGGCAGATACAGTCCTTCGGCAACTTATTCCTCAGCGCCCACTTCATATTCCGAAACTTATTACTCCCCGGCGCCATCAAGCTATTCTGGAACTGCAACCGCTGGAGCCTACCCGGCTTATGGCGGATCTGTCGCCGTACCACAAACTGCAAGTACTTACGGTAGTTATCCCAGTTCAAGCTATGCTGAATTCAGTCCTCAAGGGCAACCGATTTACATCATCGAAGAAATCATTCAAGCTCCATCTCCTTTGGTTCCTGCGTACTCTCAAGTTCAAGGTAAGCCAAATTATTCTAATTACTCAATTCTTAAAACCATTATTCGTAAAATCACTCTTCCACGCAGGTGTGAATCCCGAAAGCTATTACGAGTCTCGATCGAATCTTGGGTTGAATTCAGGCTATGCCTATGAAGCGCCTTCTCCAGCGTCGCGTCCTGCTTACTCTTCATACGAAGCGCCATACACTGGATCCAGTCCTTCCTACGCTTACGAAGCTCCGGCTCAGGCTTACTACTCCCCTAGCCCTTCGTATTATGAAGTTTTGTCTTCAGCATCGGCAGGTCCTGCCAATGCCTACTATGCTTCAGCTGCCACTTCAAGTCCTCCGACCTACACGTACGAACCGACCTCAGCAAGCTACCCAGCTTCCGGCTACTCTTACCAAGCTCCATCTGTAGGCTTCACTTCTGCAGCTGCTGCTCCGACTTCAGGTTACCCTTATCAAGCCCCGTCACCCTCATATTCTGCTAATTCTGGTAGCTACCGAAGACCATCTGATACTTATTCGGCAGCGCCGACAGAGTATTCTGGAGTTTCTACCGCTGGAGCTTATCCCACTTATGGAGGACGTGCATCGGTACCCCAAACAGCAAGTTCTTACGGAGCTTACCCAAGCTATGCTCAACTCAGTCCTCAAGGGCAACCAATTTACATTATTGAAGAAATAATTCAAGCCCCGTCTCCTATGGCTCCTGCGTACCCTCAAGTTCAAGGTAAGAACAAGAGCCATTTGTTGAGTTAATCATTCTTGAAAATCTCTATTTTGTTCTACATATAATAACTCTTTTGCACAGGTTTGAACCTCGGAAGTTATTACCAATCTCAGTCGACGAATTCTGCTGGAACTTATGGTTATGCTACAGCGCCGCCGCCACCTCCCCCACCCCCACCAACTCCACCGCCACCACCAGCAGCAAAAGACAAAGTGAAGGATAAGGACCAACTTTTGCTTTCTTCGTTGGGACTAGCAGCTCCGCCATCAACAGGCTTCCAAGTCCTCAGCTCCACTGGTCAAGTACTTGGAAGTACTTCAGCCAACAGTCCTTCGCTTAGGAATCTTGGAGACGATAAAAAGACAGCCCCGGCACCAGCCCCGGCTCCGACACCGGCACCTTCACCAGATTCAGACTATTCGTATCTGTCGTCATTGGCTCTGTCACAGTATGGATATTCCTCACCGCCGCCGCCGCCCCCACCAGCACCAACTCCACCTCCACCCCCACCATCAAAAGACAAAGTGAAGGATAAAGACCAACTTCTCTTGTCCTCGTTGGGATTAGCCCAGCCGAATTCAGGCTTCCAAGTCCTCAGTTCGACGGGTCAAGTTCTCGGATCAACTCCAGCAGCAAGTCCCTCAACAAATACTCGAGGTCTTTTGGACGACAAGGTTTCCTCAGCTTCCCCGCCTCCTCCACCCCCACCAGCAGCTCCAGCGACACAAGATTACAGCTACTATCAATCCCAAGCGGCTCAAGCAGCCTCGCTCGCAGATTATGGAACCAGCACCTACACCCAGCCGATGTATTCGTCGCCAGCTCCAGCTTATGTTAGGATAGTTTCACCATCCTCCGCACGACCTGCAGGAGTCGCTCAGGGCTACCAAGCGGGGTCACCAGCGGCTTACAGTCTTGCAGCAGCTAGCTATAATTATGGACCTTTAGCTGGAAGTTACAGTCCTTCAGTAGCTTATTCATCAGCACCATCAGCCGAATATTCTGCATACGGTCCTTCGGCAACTTATTCCTCCTCAGCTCCTGCAGCATATTCTGGAAGTTACAACTCCCCGGCGTCGGCAGAATATTCTGGAGCCTATCCCATTTATGGCAGATCTTCCTCGGCACCGCAAGAGTATTCGGGGGTTTCTACCGCTGGAGCTTATCCCACTTATGGAGGACTTGCATCCGTACCGCAAACTGCAAGTACTTACGGAGCTTACCCTAGCTCAAACTACGCTCAACTCAGTCCTCAAGGGCAGCCGATTTACATCATCGAAGAAATTATTCAAGCTCCATCTCCTCAAGTTCAAGGTAAGCATAATTATTCTTATTACTCAATTCTTAAAACCATTATTCGTAAAATCACTTTTCCACGCAGGTGTGAATCCCGGAAGCTATTACGAATCTCGGGCGAATCTTGGCGGGAACTCTGGCTATGCCTATGAAGTGCCTTCTGCAGCGTCGCGTCCTGCTTACTCTTCCTACGAAGCGCCATACACCGGATCCAGTCCTTCCTACGTTTACGAAGCTCCGGCTCAGGCTTACTACTCCCCTAGCCCGTCTTATTATGAAGTTCTGTCTTCAGCATCGGCAGGTCCTGCCAATGCCTACTATGCTTCAGCTGCCACTTCAAGTCCTCCGGCCTACACGTACGGACCGACCTCAGCAAGCTACCCAGCTTCCGGTTACTCTTACCAAGCTCCATCTGCAGGATTCACTTCTGCTGCTGCTCCGACTTCAGGTTACACTTATGAAGCCCCATCTGTAGGCTTCACTTCTGCTGCTGCCCTGGCTTCTGGCTACGCTTATGAAGCGTCATCTTTTGCACCATCGGCTACCAATAATGCTGCTTATGGATACGCTGCGTACGGCTTCCAAATGGCTCCTGCAGAAGCGCCGGCCTACGATTACGAAACACCAGCTCCGGTCTACTCGGCTCCTGCTCTACAATACGCTTATTCTGCTAGTCCGACGTCACGAGGCCCAATCTACATCATAGAGGAATCGATTCCAGTTTCAATTCCTGCAGTGTATCCTTATCAGCAAGGTTTGTGAAATTTGAACTTTCCAGTCAGCAAAAATTCAATTCTAGCAGCCTTTAACTTTCTATTTTTCTTGTTAGCTTACGGAGGCTCAAGTACCGCGGCAGGTGGTTACGGATCCCGCTTTGCAACCCCTGAACCTCAGACATACGCCAATAACGCTGCACCATTGAACACTGCTTCCGGACGCTATGCCAGTTACACTTCCAGTCCTGCTCCCGCCAGCTATAAACCCGCCTACAGTTCCGCAAGTCCTTCTGCAGCCCCATCAGCTTATTATTCTTCTTCTGGATCCTCAGCTGGATCTTCAGCTGGAAGTTACGGATCATACGGCTCTTCTGCACCCGCTCCAAGCTGCAGCAATGGCGCTTGTCTTCGAGGGTATTCTGGCAGCGCAAGCTACGCAAGCAGTACTCCTTATCGAAAATTGTCATGAATCATTCGAGACTGCGACTGTTAACTTTGTTCACAAGATGTTGTAACGCAAACAAAACACATTTATAAACACGCTCACATTTTATTAATCAAATTACCCCTTGTTGTGCAACGACCACTAATAAATGTCAATTGAAATGACAATGTAGACCTGTACAGCAGCGGCACGCCGTCCTTTGTCAACAGTAAAAAAAGTCAGGCATAAATGACAGTTAGTTTCGACATGAAATTTCATCATGTCAAAAAAGAAGAAGACGCTCAAACGTTTTCACGCAGCTACCGCAACAGCACTTTTGACGTTTCCTTATTCGCATTAATCATGTTTAACGGCTATAGAATAAGTACTCACCACACATTTACAAGTAAGTACCCAACCCTTTCAAGGTCGCCATATTTTTGTTGACAATCTTGTAGGATTTTAATCTCGTAAGGGATGAAATGGAAAGGCAGTTTGACCTCTGCTCCATTTCCAACAGCAACCTTTAAATCCAGCCAAGTGAATGTAATCGATATTGACAGAGAAATCATCTCCAGCAAAGTCCCCAAGTCACGTTCAGTTTACACAATGTCGGGTGGTCCCTTTGAGGTGGTTGTCTTCAGGTGACTTTGGTATGATTCAAGGGTTATGACGACTCAGAGAGCGTGTCATGGTGGTTGTTTCAGGTAGCGAAATAATGTTATTAGTTTGTGTATTATTATTAGTAGGGTGAAAGATTTACGCAATTAGTCGTCGTCGTCGTCGTCGTGTAGAGTTTGGTGGAGGACGACGACAATGTGGACAATGTGGATGGGTATCCCCACAACAATGAGGTGCTTAAGACTGGCTCATCTTCAAATTGTTCAACAAATTGTGGACATAGCCTCATTTTTTCCCAGTGACAATCTTCCCTTACCTGCTCATCACGTCATTATTACCTGTCAACCTCATCAGTAGTCATACACCACCAACAACCTGCAGCAGCAGCAGCAGCGCAATCACAATAGACGATCCTTAAGAAAGCGAAATTTGCTTGTCCTTTTCAGACTTGTTTCACCATTCGAAGGAAACGTTGCGCTTTCCCATAAGCTCCTCCAACTTGCTCCCAGCATGTGCTAGTACGTGTCCAGTCAGTTTCAAGACTTCTTCGGCCTTCCGCAACTTCAAACAGCGGTCAGAGCAGTTTCTTTAATTTTTAATTTGTACCACAAAGTGATCTCATCACCTGCTACGAAGAGGATTTTACAAAATGGTAAGTTTTCACAAATTAAATTTTCTTGTCCACATTATGCCATTTGTTCAGAAACATATAAAAAAAGAAGTATACCAAAAACGCCAAAATTTCCCAACTCGGCTGGTCTTTGACTTGAACTCTTGAACCTTCCAAAAATAGTTACTCGAGGTAGTCGTCCTGAAGTTCAATTAGTAATAACATCGTTAAGCTTGGACCTTAACAAGTGGACAAACGTTTGAATTCGACCGCTCCACTCCCATTATTATCTCATCAGAGTCCACCGTACATTGTTAATTTCGTAACATTTTAAACTCGTAAATACACATTTGCACTTTACAACAAGATTAGGTAACTTCAGGCTCACCCAAATCATCAAAAAGTCATGGTCAGTCAAAGCCTATCGAACCGCGTGTAACCTCGTGCCATTCGGAATTGCCCATTGTGGTAGCCTTCAGATGCCGCCGCCATTTTGCAAAATCGCCACATTGTCGTACATGTTCCGTCTGGATACCAATGATTAGCCTACTTCCTCCTCTCAATTTTTCATGCTTGAGTCCTATAACAAAAGTCATATTTCTGCAGCTGGAATAGACGGCGCACTCAAATTAGAAATTTAACGCTTTTTACCAAGAGTGTTTTTGTTAGAGTTGCTGGACCTTAACGCCAGAAAGTTGGCAACAAAGAAGACAGCCAGTACAGAATTATATGTAGGCTATGGGTGTCTTACCAAAATAAAGTCTGCTTATCAATGTTCAAGTTGATGAGAAGCAGCCTTGGATTGTGGCAATTTCTGATGATCTGATGACACTTTGTGGCTTCTATTTCAGCTTCCCCTAACCTACCTGTCATTATTTGTGCTGGTTCACTGCATTTCTAAAGGCTACAGTCAGCAAGCCGACTTCCCGCCCAGCCAAGTTCAAGTTCAAACCAACTACCAAGCAAATCAACAAGCGAGCAGTTTTCCTGTAGCGGTGCCCAATCAAGGAGGTTACACCGGCCCTTCAGCCGGGTACCAACAGTCTGCTCCAGCTGCTCAGCAGCAGGCTCCTTATTCGAATCAGCAAAACAACTACCCGCAACAGCAACCTCCCCCATCGCCTCAACCTCAGCCCCAAACTGGAGGAGGCTATTCGTCAAATCCCGTCGGAGGTTATGCCACATATTCGTATCCTCAAGTCGCTTATGGACCTCCACCCAAGCCCAAGTTCCTTGCAGCACCGCCTGGAATGACTCCGGCTTGTGCGAAATACGGTGGAACATTCTGCGAAAAAATTGATGATTATCCTACGTATGTCTTCCAAAACTAAGTCTTCAACTACAAAGTGGACCTTGAATAATAACTAGAACTTGTTTTGATTTCACAGGGAGCAAGTCCATTATCTGCTGTACAAGTTTGGAAAATTCATCGAACCTTTCATGACATCTGAAACTAACGAAAAGCCTCCGGAACATCAGCCCATGTATGGTGGCTACGACTACGCACCAAAGCCTTACTACCCGACCTACAATTATTCCAGCTACGGTGGATATGGAGGACCTCCTCCAGCACCACCAGCAGGACCTCAGTACCCAACTCCTATTCGCTTCGAAGCTAATCCGAGCAATACGTACACTTATCAAAATCCTGAAACTGTTCAAAAGCAACCCCAGTTCCAGCAACCAACAACCACCAACCAGAACGCCAATCAACTTCCGCAGCCTCAACAGCAGTACCAGGAGCCCAATCTAAATTATCAACCTCAACAGCAGCACCAGGAACAAAATCCAAGCTATCAACCTCAATTGCAGCACCAACAGGAGCCAAGTCAGAATTTCCAGCCCCAGCAACAGTTCCAGGAGCCGCTTCAGAATTATCCTCAGCATCAGTACCAAGACCCAAGCCTAAATTACCAGCCTCTACAGCAGCAGTATCAAGAACCCGTCCAAAACTTCCCACAGCCTCAAGTGCCTCAGCAACAGTTTCAACAATCGCCGAACGCTGCAATTCCTCCTCTGCAACTCGTCCCAAACCAATATCCAGAAGCCAATTATAGCAACTTCCAACAACCTCAACAGCCTCAACCATACCTGGATCAGCAGTCGACTCAGCCCTTCCAATATACTGGAGCTTTGACACCACCGGCGCCACCATTGAAACAGCAGCAACAGCAGTCTGCCAACTTCGCCAATGTCCCAGCAGCCCCGCCAGTATCGCCATCCTACTGGTGGAACCACCAAGACACAACTTCGAACCAGCCCGCTTATCCCTACATCACAGAGCATCGATACAGTTCCGCTAGAAAAAGGCGTCAAGCGAGTGGCGGAGAAAGCGTAAGTCTTCACCTATAATCTTAAACAATTCTTAGGATTAAAAAAGCAAAACATACAATTCTAAAACTGAATTCCAGCTTTGTGGTGCTCGGAACCGCAATACTGCACCCAGGGCAGCTATGAACAAAAACGGCGTTTGGATGTACGTCGTCAACGAAGTTTTGGAAGAAAGCAAGTACCGGCAAACCGTCATCGTCGAAGAGTGTACGGATCCTGGCAAACCTTGTAGCGGCCTTTGTACACTTCCGGCCGGCTATACGAGCAGCTGCGTTCAGAAGAATACTCAGAAACGATTGATAGCCCTCGACCCATCAGGAAATTCCTTTGTTCAGGACACCTTCTTCTTCCCCAGTTGCTGTCAGTGTAGATTAGCTGGACGAACATAAACTAAAATTCCAGTTTAATTTTTCCTACTTCTTGCAATGCAACCGAAGCGTAGGCTATTCAAGACTTATTTTGTTCAATGTATATCAAGTCAACTTTATGTTATAATCATGATACCATGTAAATCATAGACTCCAATATTTTAAAAGCTGATCATAAGTTATGTGGTGTATTTTTCCTCGAAAACCTCTGCTTTTGCAGCAGGTTAAATTTTAATAAAACTTTAATCAAACAAGTATGTAACTCATCTCTGAATAGAGGTTGGCTGCTTTGAGACAACGTTCTAGGAGCTTATGAACGAGACCATTGAGTAAAAGTGAGACTCTATGGCTATAGCGGCGTCAGCGCCAAAATATGAACGCAACCAAGCACGTGCATGCGGGTTCAACACGAGTTGCATGTCAACCTTTCGTGTGTTTTGAAGCTGAATTTTCGAATGTTTACATTGAAAAAACTGTGAATATTTCTTCGATTAATTAATTAATTTGGGAAACATGGGTTACGGAGATAGGGGAGGTGGAGGAAGAGGTAAGCAGAGTCCTCCCAGTTATTGGGGGTTATACGGAAATGTTTACATATCGGTATGAGATAAACAACCGGTTAAATGAAGGTTTGTATTGTAATAAATTGCTATTGAATTGCAGGTGGATTCGGTGGCGGCCGTGGGGGAGGACGAGGCGGATTCGGTGGCGGTCGAGGGGGAGGACGTGGAGGTGGAGGATTCCGAAGAGATGAAGGCCCTCCGGAAAGAGTCATTCCATTTGGAAGATATGTCCATCCAAGCCAAAACCAACTTGTTGTCAAGGTGGAAGTTGAAGATGTTCCTTACTTCAACGCACCCATGTATCTAGAAAACAAAGAACAAATTGGCAAGATTGACGAAATCATGGGAAATCTTCGCGACTATTACGTATCTGTTGTTCTCAACAACGATGTTAAGGCAACCTCATTTAAGCCTGATGACAAGGTATGTATAATGCGGGAAAAACAATACCGATACCCTTTCATATAATAACAAAAGCACACTACATTTATTATTTCTTCCAGGTGTACATCAACCCCGAAAAATTACTTCCTCTATCTAAATTCATGCCCGGTAACGAAAAGCGAGGTGGGGGACGAGGGGGCCGTGGCGGTGGTCGTGGAGGCGGTCGTGGTAAGTTTCATTTTAGATTTCTAATTGACTTGATCTGGAAAAATGAGTTGAAACTACACGGATTTCGTTGTTACAGGTGGTGGCCGAGGTGGATTCGGTGGCGGCAGAGGAGGAGGTGGAGGCCGTGGCGGATTCGGCGGTGGCGGCCGTGGAGGATTTGGTGGTGGCGGTCGTGGAGGATTTGGCGGTGGACGTGGAGGAGGTGGTGGCCGTGGTGGATTCGGAGGAGGCCGAGGGGGTGGTGGCGGTCGAGGAGGGGGAGGCGGCGGCAGATATTAGATCGATTGAACTAGGCTAATTTTTATCCAACAGAAAACGTGACTGTTTCTAGAAACTTATTTTTATCGGTTTTGTAAATAACGAGAGAGGCTCTTTTCGAATATTAAACTTCTACTTGGTCTGTTACCAAATCAAACATTGTCACAAGTTTCAGTGTTTCTAGGAAGGATGTCTAGGGGAAAATTTTAGCCTGTCCTTTTTGTAGCGTCTTAATTTCTCCTATTTTGTTGTTCATGTATTTGAAAACAACTACATACTGTATTATCCAAGATAAGATTCTATCACTAATAATTCATTAGCCAGCAATTGCAATACAACCACACAAAAGCCCATATTGCTGTTTTCGGTAGCATTCATGTAGGCGTTTTATCGTTACATCTAATCTGATTGCGCATTATTATTGCTTGTAGAACGCAACACCCTCCATCCATAAATGTTCAGTCATCAAATTACACACACATCCAATTTACCTCACATCCATTTTCTCAGCTGAGTAGACCACTTTGTCTTTTCAAAACACTCCATGCCCATGAGACAACAAGTGTATCTCTATGGCATCTCGCCACTTGATTACAACACACATATGCATGCGGATCCTGCTGCGGAAGACATCCAGCCTCTCGGTGACTTGGAATGACACATGAGTGACCACCTCATTAGAGCCCATCGGCGAAACCAATTCCTGGAAGTCCACATGGCTGCCGATGGATGAGTGAAAAAGTGTTCCGCCGCTCCAGCTCCCAATCCATTTCATTTCATTTAGACATAAATATTTTACGGACGCAAATAAATAATTGTAGTAGCCACAGGGAGTAGGATGGGTGGTGATTATTATTGATACCGTTTTGACAATGCTCCACAAAAACCGCAACCTCAGACACCTGGACGTAAAAAACTCGCTCACGTTTTTCTCCTTTGTTCCTGCCTCCTGTACGTATCGCCGTAATATAGTCGCTTGATTATTTCAAGAATCCTGTGTCAGCCCCAGTTAATGAATGACTTTGGCTGCCGACTGGAAAAAATCCTCATTAATCAATATCTTCATAATCGCTTCAAGGAAAACAAGACGATCCTGCTCCTGCATTTAACCACCAGTTAACCACAGTCTGCCAGCCGTCGTTCTCGTCCTGACTCATTCAGCCATCATCAACCCGGATTTTTACACCTGTCTCTAATACTCCTCTTGATGACGTCCGAGGGCATTCTGACACTGTATAATTGCACCCTATCATAATTATATCCCAATCAAGTCCTTCCGTCACCCCTTCCTCGTTTACGTCACAGTCAATTCAGTTGGCCGCTTGCTTCCTTCAATCTCGCATCGGCACCCTTTCCCACCTGTCCAATGCCTAATTGTGGTGTCCTTAATAAATTGTCCTGAACAACTGACAGCTTATGATATCTACAAAGGCTTCATATTTCCCAACTTGCATTCCTTCCTACCTCAACGAGCATCTTGTTGAATCCAAACCAGTTTAGAAGAATCTTCAATAACCCTTTTATACGGACGCACACATTTAAATGCACAAGCCCCATGGGCATGGCAAAACGGATAATAAATTTTTTTATGTTTCGTATATATTTATCCAAGCAAACAATTTTTTTACTTTTGAACAAATCAATCCCATGCATAAGCTGCTGACTGGAAGGTGGTTCCAGCTCCAGTAAATAAAAACTATCTTTTTCATTGACTTCAGGAGGAGGCATGTTGCGAATATATCATCAATAAGATCACAATTCTGCATCATTTTTTAACCTTCTCATCACCCAAGACCTGCCATCGATTTAATATCAAATTTTTTTCATCATTATGGGTCGTCATTTGTTCTCAATGCGCAATCCATCCAACTTTTGCTGATAAGCTAGAACCGAATTCTAAAGTCACTCAAGGAAATTTCTTTGCCAACTACATGTATACTTGAAACATGTTTTATAGATTCCAAGATAGCAGTCAAATGCCAATCATGCCCTATGCCTAAGCTAGTGTAGAACGTCTAGCCGAAATCCATCAGGCGTTTAAATCTCCACGGACATTGATATAACTTTGGTATGAATCGGTACCTGAAGCAAGTCTCCGAGTCACCCTCGACGAAACGCTCATCAGCGATTCAATCAACGGCCTTGAGATTTGCCAACAGATCAAAAACTGGTGCATAACAGCATCACATGCATTGTAATAATAATGTAACTGATATTAATAACGTCAATCATGTCCCAGGACTTGGACTTCTTCCGCTCATTCAAGCCCTTGTTTTTACACAAATATGACCCCAGGAGACGCCGCCGATAGCATCAGAGAAGCTTGCCAATTTTCGCCACCCGACCAGCATCAGCCTTTATTGGTTTCATTAAATGGCGCGTCTGAAGATTGTGTGTGTAATAGTGTATCTATAATTGGCTTGTTTTACAGGTAGACAAAACGCAGAATTAATATCTTGCGCCCATCATACGGCTGCAGACAATTCCTCATTCCAGCCCTTGCAGGAAGTCTATTAACCAGGAGAACAATTTAGCAAACCTTTAACAAGATCAGTTCACAACGTAATAAGAGTATCAATGAATATTGAATACGGGGTGTGGTCCACGTCTTACTTAGCTGTGCCATTATATACTACTGCAATTATTCTTGTTTGTGTATCCGTCGTTCTGGGTGCAGGAGCCGGGTTTGGCAGTCATCAAGTTTTATTTTGAAAAGGGTATTTCAAAACGGAAGCTTATTTGGCATATGTTTTCATTAATCGTCGCTGTACATTGGCGAAATGTCCCGACTTGCAAAACTGCATTTATATTAGTTTCCTTCCTGGCCGATAATTCCCATGCTAAAGCAGCAATTACCTTAGACCAACAACCATCAATTAATATTTCACTATTCCAATTCATTTGCACCTGCTGCAACCGCTAATTGACGTGTGATTAATGAGGACTGATCAAAAACTCGAAATGCGGAGCAATCAATTTTAAAAAATCAAAACATTTCCTCAAAATTTTGTATCAAAATCAGCACCCCATGGACAAGAATAGGATTTTTGATCCGGTTAGTTGCGCCCAAGTTTAGGTAGTGACAAGTTAAGAAATCAATGCCAAGTTCAATGTCGATTTTTATCTTTTGACGTGCTACATGTGTAATAAAACGTTGGATTGAGATTGCTCAGTCTTTGAATTATCTCGAGCAACTCTGGCTGCATATTAATGGGCTTTGTCCACTGTAATCTTTTTGAATTTAGATTACTGTAATATTGTATATATATATATGTCAACTGACTCAACAAGCTAATTACTGATTTTGCCAACTGACTCTATAGCTAAAAAAATTGTACCTTAAATGAACCTGCAAATTTCCCTTTCAGTCAGTCAACAACATATATCCTTTTAATCATGTGAGCAAGTGGCGAGCTTTGTAAACACACCATTAATCTTACTTTTTTAATCACAACCATGACTGAGCACTAAACAAGGCTAATTTTCTGGCTTCTGTTGTCGCTCTTGTAAAATTTTTGCTGTATATACTCAACAGGTAACTTTATATTGCACGATTCTTGGTTCAAGTCCTGCTCTTCGCCCACAGCCAAAAAATATTTTTCCTTACACACAACAATGCCCTTTGACTTAAAGTTTCCAAGTTACAGAATCGATGAGTTTGAAGACTCACCGAAATTTTAAGCTCATTATCTGCAACTTGAGCCTTGCTGAAAAAATTAAAACAGTTTCTCTTGAGCACAGTTCATCGACAAGACGCAGTAAGTCTCCAACCTTGAAGCCTGTCACGTCCTTTTGTACAGCACCCTTTAATTTAATTCTGTAATGCTTCGGCTATTAAAACTCCATTTCGTATCAACTACTTGACTTGTCTACGTTTTAAAGAAAAGACTTGACCGTTTCCGCCACTCAAATTAAATACCCACAACAAGAGCAAACACATTGACGGGATAGAAACCTTAATTTGCTGCCACGATCGAGTCAAGGTGAGATACCCAAAAAGCATCCTTGATATCGATATACTCCGTTACATTAATTACAGAATTTACTCTTGCACACTGAATCTACCCCAAACCGTTGGTCTTCCGGGCGAATTGTACCTTGATTCACATGGCAGCAAAACATTGATCCTTTGCCATCAACCCATCTGACAAAAAGTTGCGAAATTTTCCTACGTTTGGGTGCTTTAGGTGCAAGCAATCACGCACAAAAGTACAAAGTACCGAGAACGTTTTTCAACAATTGATCGCTTCGAATATTATAGCCAATGGCAAATGGCGATTCAACCGTTTTAGTGGCTCCTATATTAAATTTAGCCTGGAGGTGTTGGTGACAATCTGTCGTCGCGCACTTCCTGACATCAAATTCTGTTCCAGTTTCCGTATTTTAGATGCCAAAAATCTAAATCAAAAACCATAAGCTTCTCTTCTCAACATGTATTTTCTCGAGCCTCCCCTCAAGCTAATGGGCAGAAAGTGAACATGTGCAATTGCAGATTACCTGGATCATTAGCAAAGTAAACAAGTCATTTTGCACAATACTTGTTATAATTCGGCTCTCTCAGTCAGTCAGTTACAGGTTACAGTATAGCTCTTAATTGCACAATATTTTTCTTCAAGTCAGCTCTGATACACATACAAAGGGCACATTGCGGCAAAGGACAGGAAGATGACCACAAGAAGAAACGTAAATTATTATTTCACCCATCTCCATTACATGAATTACTTGTTTCCATCAATCACCTTTCATTTACTTTTAGTTATTCAGTCGGCTTTTGGCCATTACGATTCCTTCTCATCTTATGCTTGCTCCAAGAGCCATTATCTGATTATGTCTTCATAATTCATCATCACCTTATTACTTTACCTATGCCTCCTGTCTCGATTCTCGAAACTTTGCCGACGCCGACGTCTTTAATGGACTTTTTGCCGCCATCCTTATGATTTGTTGTGGTTCCTTCCTATGGCATAATTAATTGGTGGGGTGGGGTGGAAGTGCAACTCTTGCGTATTCAACAGACAAGACTTGTAATATTTTCCCAGCCTCTCCTTTGCAAACTGTCAGAGAATTGACAAAATTTTGAATGTTTTTCACCTCATGGTTTATCAAATCAGATCCAAGAATCGTACAAAAAGCGTCTGCTACCTGGATCAGTTGCAAGCGCTCAAAGGGCTAAGGCAGGTAAAAAAATTCAACTTGTTCAATTCGCCCAGTAGCAGCAGCAGGAGCAACAATGGCGTAAAAACCTGAACAAACTGCAACAACAACTGCTTTATTAAGTGTGCTCGACTGCTCGATATCCATCCATTTACTTTGACGCCAAAAGATCCACCTAACCACCAAACGTATCTTTACACATAGAAAAGAGCGCGCTCGCGAGCGCTAGTAGCCAGTAGCAATTGCACCAGATTGCAAATCTGTTATATATTAACTCACGTGGTTTCATACTCTCGTTCCATTCAGCTTCATCAGGAGCTCCAAAGCGCATCGATTATTGTACGTCAGGGCCTTTTTTACCTGTTGACGGATCCCTAAAATCAGACCGATTTGCCCAATTGTCCTCAGTGCTTCGATGGTGTTTAGCCCGTGAACTTGTCGTTCCAGTGTGTCGTCTCCGACTTGTCGTGATACCCGCACGGTATTAAAGTGCGGTTTCAGTGTTCAGTTTCGGTGAAAGTGGGATTTCTTGGAAACTTAAGATGAGTTTCCTCCAACCCTTCAACTATTCCTACACTCCCTTCCCAGCCTCCACTTCAGGCTTCAGTCCTGCAGGAGTCTCGGGATTTAATGGAGGTAATGCTATTGGGCAGCTCCCCGCTGCCACGTATCCGCAGCAACAACAACAGGATCAATACTATGTTCCCGAAAGCATAGCTTCAAGTCAAGATTATTACGGAAACCCGCCTCAGGCGCCCCAAGCGGCCTTCAATTCTGCTCCGCAAAACCATGCTCAGCAACAACAGCAATTTCAACAAAATCAGTTCTACCAACAGCAGCAACAGCAAAATCAACAGCCACCGCCGCCGCCGTATACTCCCGGAGGAACCGGAAATGGCCGCAAACGCCGTCCGAAAAACGCAAGGACTCGAAGCGTTGGATTTGTTCATCCTGGACATGAGCTGAGGGTCACTCCGATTCAAGGACCTATTTATGCCAAGGACGGATTTGTTCCAGTCGTTCCGCTGTATTCGTACCCTTCGGTCAACAATGGAACTTTTTATCAGATTCCGGTAAGTTT
>JAQGBJ010002355.1:0-16875 GCA_034698345.1 Sphaeridia pumilis
CAACAACAAGGTGTAACATCCCCAGCAGTCAGCCACCAGAACAGGATACTTTCTGTGTCAGCAGAGCAGTAGTAGCACCGACCAACAAGTTGGCGAAAAACGAGACTTTTAACCACCTTCACTCGTATTAACCACCCAACATTTCTTCGTCTTTTCCGTAATGCATAACAAGAAGCCTTAGTCACAGTTAGTTCAAACTCAAACGTTGTTCATAAAAGTTGCAGTGCAACTCCACCACTTGTGCAGATATCAATGATGACTATCAATGTGTATCTACACACTCGACTTCATTCATACCGCTCTTCGTTGTCATTGCGGTTGCCGCCACCAACAGAAGCAACCAGCAGCGGCAACGCACCCGCACCACAGTAGATCTCGAAACAGATGATCTTCTCAACAATCTTCGTCATCCTGCCCTGCATTCTGTAATGTCCTACTCAAGATATTCCTGATAGGCATCTGATCCAAGCGGTAACCTAAAACCGACCAAACACTGTTGTTAATCAGAAATCAGACACACATTCTACTCTTACACATGTTTCATCAAAACCCAGAAAACTTCAGGAATGTCAAAGATGTTTTCTACTTCGTTTTGCCCCGTCTAACCATACCGTATTGTAGCCCACCATCAACACGATCAGGAAAAAAGCAATGATCAATAACGCCAACGGCGGATCCATCAGATCAGCAAAAAAAACGATTCACTTGCAGATGACGCTCAATTAGACTAAGAACCGTCAGCTGATTCCCCTCAAATGCAAAGGAAACTGTAAAAGAACAAGCAAAAGACCATCATTAAAGTCCATCAAAGTCAAACTACAATTACGGATCGATAATAAATCAATCTTGGGTCGAAAGTTTACAAGTATTGACTCACTGTGTTTAGCACGAGACGGTAATTTTACAGCAGTTTTCCATCACGCAATCACAATCTTGAAGAGGTCACCCGCAACTTGAAACTTTAGATAAAAGGAAATCGGCTTGCTTCAAATGTCCACCAAAAGTTTCTGAAAGCCACAAGAATCAAACACGATTAAAATTTACTACATTTTGATTACAGTCCAATAAATAATTGGTACGTGACGGTAAAAGTATGTAAAATGTGGTTGTAATTTTCACAAAAATTTTACTTTCTGGCTTACCTGAATGAATCCACCGCAATGCGTTAAATTCCTTGCATTTCTGTCGGTTTATTCGTCGGCTGGTTCACATTTAACGATAAACGACAACGCCGCAGTTGGTCTCATTCCGTTGTAAGAACCGTTAGTTTCAGTTTTGCTAGCGAAAAATCTCTTGCAAACTTTTGAAAATTAGCGAAAAGTTGTAGCAGCCTGGAAAATCAGTCAGTCCACGAATCATAACAAACTCGTTTTCCGGTCTCCCACTGCTTCCTTATTGGGTGTCAATCAAGGGAGAGCTCGTGCGCGCTAATTTTGAATTTGCGGTTTTCCGCTTCAGTTGTTTTCCTTGACGTTTTGTTATTGTTTACAATCTGCAATAAAAATGTTGGGGCTGCAGTTCTACCGAGATACAAAATACTATCTTATCAACGACTGGAACATGTCCGGTTGGAAAGTTCGGATGGTTGCACGGAGTCAAATAGTAAGTTTCAAATCAAGTGTTCATCAGTTCAATGTTTGAAGTTGGTATGTACGTACTTTAACTGACTTGCAATTTTGTTGATCTTGTTTACAGTTTAACGCTCTGATTTGTGAACTACTTTACACTTGGTGCGTCTTCAGTCTCCCCAAAAACTGGCACCCGGACCTCAAAGGCCAAGGTCCTTTCGGCCCTCGCCATTGTGAGTTCGCGTGAGAAATGGTTTCGCTTTTTTCAAGTTCAAAAGGAACAATTTAATGCGGTTCATTTCTTTTTACAGTTCGAATCTTTTGCTTCTTCATCTACAACGTTTCTTTGATGGTTAACTGCGGGCAGTTCTTCAACGGATTGTTGCTTTACGGGTGTGTTGACAGGGTGAGAAAATTTCAGCTTTCAATTTCAAAAACTTTCAATTTTTCGCTAAAAGGTTTATTTGTTTCCTTTACATGTAATTTCAAACTTTTGTGTTTATACAGGGAGTCAAGGATCAACATGGGACTTCGGAAACGTGCAAATTCTACATTTACTTCTCGATAGTCTTCATTGTCGTTAGCGTTGCCAAGTTTACTATGCTGGCCTTCTTCTTGGACTACGGACTCGGTTTCTGCTTCCTGATGTGCGTTCCTGAACTTTTGATGCTGATTTTTGGGATCCTGGTCATTATAGGGTTTATGCAGGAGCTGGAACAAATGGAGCCTGTGGAGGATAGGACGCCATATTATATTGGCAAGAATGGCAAGATTATTTTTGTAGATGGGATTAGTGGTGGCAAGGATGAGTTTAGCATCCCCTCTAGGTATTTTGCTAGTTAAGTAGTTTATATTTGTCATTGTTATGCGTATTGAATGTTATCGTTGGTCAAATCTAACTTTGGACACCTGTTGAACTTGGAGATGTAAGCGGTATGATGTAAGGTTTAGGTGACCTTTTATTAGTTGGTACTAGGTCAGCCGAAAAAATAAGCATGTTTGATTGGCTGTAGTTACTCAAGTAAATTTACAATTAAGGTACAATGTTTATGAGCAATTGATATTTTGTGTATCTTCTTGAGGCCTTAATAATATCCTTCTCATGGTGATGTCATGGTGCACTTCTGGGAAGCTCTAGAGGGTTTCGTGGTGCTGAAAGTACAAGATGGTATGAAGTCAATATTTAAACGTTTTAAAGTCCAATTTCAAGCCAAAAACCTTAATATTTCACCTTCTCTGTTGCTTATTGCAGATCCAAGTTTGGCTTCGCACACCGGAAGTCAGAGCACTTTCTTCTCTGAATCGCTGCAAAAATGTCTTCGAGGTCGTAATAGCCGCTCAACGTTGGAGGAACCCTAACCACAAAAGAAAAGCTTGAAGTTAATATACTGCAAGGATTTACCATTTATGCACGTCTAATTTTGGAATGACTTACAAATTGGCCAAGTTCCACAGGAAACGTTCAAACTTGGTCGCAGTATTCCTAGCCCCTCTCATTGCCAACTCGCACAAAGCTCGTTTCTGACATTCTGGAGTTTCTTCCTCTCTTAGGGCGTAGTTGGTAATGAGTCCTACGACCGGCGAATCTGGGCTCAGATCAATATTGTTGTTTTCATGCTTGGCATGATGATGATCCTCGGGCTTTCCATTCTTATTTGCAGCTCCTTCAACTTGATCAACCTTCTTTTGACCATTTCCAGAAGCAGCTTCATCAGTGGCAACAGAATTCTCGCTGTCATTATTCGTCCCTTCTTCTGCAGTTCCCAACAACAAAATTCTTGGTCCTGGCCCGTCATTCAAATCAACACTGCTAATATTGACGTTCCTACGGGAGACGACTTTGGTGGGACTGTCTTCAGTACTGGAAGCTTTGACAACTGACACTCTTGGTTCCCGGGTCATAACTCGAACAGCTGGTTTGTCCGTGGAATATCGTCTGAAAATTGGTTTCTCTTCTTCGGACCGCAGGGCCTGCTGAGGGTTCTGTAAGTTCTGTTGGGAGGCTTTCACCTGCTGTTCCATCTTAGCCTTGGCCTTCTTGGGCGCTTGGCTTGCGACAATGTTGGTTAGGGACTTCATGAGCTCCATTTCCTTATCAATAGCTTCGGAGACGTTCTGGTTAGAAGTTGAAGTCATGGTGGCTTGAAGGAGTTGAGCCATTGCGTCTTTTGGGCTGAGCTTGTTGTGGGAATCCTCCGTTTTTGAAGTTGTATTCTTGATATTGGCGTCATCATCACTGGCGACAACAGCCTCAAGTGCTTGTACTTCCTCGATTGACATTGGGGTCATCTTGTTGAGTCTGATGACTGGAACTTTGGAGGCAACTGGCATTGGTTTGAATGGAGGGATCTGAGCCCCGGAGACTTCAGCAGCTTGCGGTGCTTTGAGTTCAGATTTGGAGCCTTGGTCTTGATGATCATCGTAGTTGATTAGTTCAGCATTTTGGTAATCTTCTTCAGAAAGTGGCAATTCGATTCCTTCTTCCTCATCGATAGTCCGATGCTCAGCTCGTAAGTAGGCCGAAGGGATTCTGTCGAACGCTCGTCTTCGACCTTGGTCAACTTGGACGTAGTCTTGATAATCTTCGTGAGATTCCCCGGGAGCAAATCGCTTCTTACGTGAGCTGCAAACATTAGATTCAGTAAAGAATTGAGCCACAACAAGTACCCCAAACCTTGAAGCTTTTGGTGTGTGTGTGTTAACTTTTAACAAATGCACAAGACGTAATACTGACTGACTTACTTGGTGTGTGCTAATTTCCTACAAATGCTTGTGGATTTGGTGCCAGGAATGTGCCGTAAGAAGAAACTACACACGTGAAGAATGGACGACGACGCTTGAGCGTCGTCAAGTGCATGTGCCGTTTACAACTATGGTAATTCAGCCGTCAGACAGGCTTTGATACCATTGGCATTGGCGGTGAAGCCCACTTACTGATCGTGGTGTTCGTGATTAGTAGGGACGTGAACTCGTTTGGGAAAGAGTGCTGACGCTCCCGTTAGAAAGAGCGCTGATGGGACTAGAAATTTGAGCGCTTTTCCAATTGCTGGAACAAGGCCATGGTGAAGGTGGTGGTGACCATGAGCGTGATGACCATGGAGACCATGCAGGAGTCCATGGTGGCCATGGTGGTGCGGCGAGCTGTTAAAAAAGCATGTGGTTGGTTAGTCAACGGCCAACGGCAATCAATCCCCAGAGGGCGCCATGGTTATTCTTACTTGTGATGCCCGATATCTCCACCAATACTAATGTGCGCATGCGCTTCAAGGTTCTTGTTGATCAAGGCCTTAATGGGTCTTTGCGGACCATGGTGTGGACCATGGGGACCATGATTAGGATGGTCTTGGATCAGTGGTACATGTTCATGGTGGTGTTGATGGTTGTGCTGACCCTGGACCTCGTCGAAGTGCTGGTGGTGATGGTCTTCAGAAGTCTGTGCAGAGGCTTCAAACGGGGCTTCGGAGGCAGTGGGGGATATTTTGGACAAAATGCTTTTTGGGTACCCAGAATAAGAGCCTTCGGTGGTAGAGGACTTGGTCCGTGTGGGCGGGGCTTCGGCGACTTGCTCTCCCTGGCTTTGCTGGTACAGCTTCAGTAGTTCTTCGTAAGACACTTTGGGCTGGCCGTGGTGGACGGTTGAGACCAGTTGTTGTTGAACGTCTTGGGCGCTGCGGTCAAAACCAGGAGCTTCAGTGCCACTCTTTTCGACGGCTGCGCCGTCGAACTTGCGCATGCCGCCTGGAGGGTAGTCGTAGGTGGGTTTGCGGTGACGAGGTTGGATTTGGGGTTCAGGAGACTTGGGCGATTCAAGTTGCTGTTGATTGCTGTAAGCAGTGGAAGGGACAAAACCTGAAAGGGGCTGAACTTTTAGATGGTGGCGAGTCTTTGGGCTTTTAGCGCCATCTGTGGCGGCGCTTGGAACTGAAGAACTTTCGAAGGCAGCGGTAGGCGCCGCTGCAGCGGCGCAGAGCGCCGAGAAGAGCAGGAGTTTTACGCGGGAAAGGCGCATCTTGACACCGTCCTGAAAAATAATACAAGAATATTTCAGTAAGCGCTTAAGATCAAAATGGAAATATCGTGAGCGCTGCGCTGCTGCGCAGCGCAGCCTGTCACCAAAAATACTGTCAACTTTCACATTGCTTATCAGGTGCTAAAATCGGTGGTCGTTAATTAATGTGTGACAGAATTAAGCTTCCGCATAGGGAAATATAAAAAGATACAAGCGAAATAAGCTTGAAGATCATAATCTCTCTTGAATCTTATCAGATTCTTGTTCAGCCTTTTTAAAGAAATTCTGTAAATTCTGAGAGAGTTGAAGCCTTTAAAAAAATATATTGTTGAACAATGTCTGCTGAATAATCCGTCAGTTTCTCCTCGGAATGGCTTAGAAGCTTATTGCAGATTGACTAAAAATCTGGAGAAATTTTGTTAGATTTTAGTGCCGTTTGACAAGCGAAGTCAGTTTTACCAGTAGCAAGGCAGCTTCGTCAATATTCTCACAGTTCTTTCGAATTCCCAGAAACTTTGAAGTTTCCGTTCACTAAAATATTCAGGGAAAAACTCTTTAAACTTCTCACTAAACTGTTTGAATTTTGAAGAGTCAGGCGGGAGATGCGCTTTGGTCGCTATAAAAACTGTAAATGAAAAGGAAATTGAAAATCCTTGGAGAGTTATGACACGACTTTGAGACTTATAAAAGGTATAAGCGATTACACCTGTAATGAGCAGCTCTCGCCCAAACTGCTGTGGTTGTAGTTTCTCCCCTCGTAATAATAACACAAGAACCAAGCTAAACCTCCACAGAAGAACGTAATTAAATACGTAACAAGAAGGATAAGTAACGCAAGCAGCGTGTAAGTAGTAAACAAACGAAAACATGAACAGAAAGGTGGGCTATGGCATGTAATAATATAATATCAAAACGATATCATCAACGGCGGCATGCAACTTGATAGAATGCAAGAAACGTTTATATGGTTTAACGACGGAGGTACATAGTGGAGAGAAGCCGTTTTAAGTCAACCAAGTCCACAAAAGCATAACGGACGAGGCCTCCACGCCCACAAAAGATTACTTGAATTTTGCACACAAACAATGCACTTCCACATGTGATGATGATAAGACGCTCCTCTGACATTATCAACTTTCCAAGAGATTTAAAAATATATATACACTTTCAAACGTGTTCATAAGCCCAAGAATAAGAGTATATTTTGCGAATTTTGTAAGCTTTCAGAGATATAGTTTGCTTTTCTCCTATTACAAGATGCAATTAATCTGTTTGCGTGTAACATTATTGGAGAGCCTTGTTACAAGATTTGGCAAAAGTTCATGGTCGATGAGCGAAATGTAAAAGTTTTCAAAGCCTGAAAGGGCCGGGCAGGCCACGGTCCGTTGTCGAGCCAACAATTGGCCACCGCAAATGTCTGTCATTTGGTCAAAGGCAGGTGACCAAATTGGTAAATTGGTTTCGACTTTCTCTCTGTCAGTCTTCAGTCATTGAGTCAGTTTCTCTTATTGTTATGGCAACGGTGCTGGTGCAAGTGGAGCCAACTTTCAAATTGCCAGCGATTAGTAGTGTAATGATTAAATTAAGTTTAGGTTGAAAATAAGTTTTAGGTTATTAGCGATCAGTCACGTTTCTGTGAGCTGAAATAATAATTATAGAAGTAGACAAAATTCCAAAGAGTTTGAAATTTTTAAGAAGAAACGTGCTAAATTTGAATCAGAGTCCGAAAAAGTCAATAGGAACTTGCGAATGTACTCTGCGAGCGGAGCCGGCAACAGTACCAACATGAGCTACTCGCTAGGTGGCGCCAGCAGTCCTTCAGCTATGGCGTACTCTTCTGCTCCTGGTAGCACAACGCAGTTTGGCGGTGGATACGCTTCGAATGGGGCCAGCAATAACGGGTGAGTAATATTCGGCTCGACTGTGACCTGACCTTTGACCTGGCGGGAATTCTAAATTCTTGTATATTTAGATACAACTCCTACCAGAGCTTCAGTGGAGGGCAGCAGCAGCAATGGCCGTTTTTTATGTCAAGCATGCCTCAGATGGGCAGGAGTTCAGGAGGACAGCAGGGGAAAAGGGCTTTTGAAGCAGACAGGCCGAAACAGTATAAAAGCTATACAGGATATTTTGACATTTTTAACTATAACTCGACCTTTGATATAATATATGGATGTGTATTTTTACAGGGTTTTCATGCCAGACTATCCGATAGTTCCAGGCTACACTGGACACATTCCAGGCTTTCGAAGTTACAGCGCGGCGAGGACTTTTGGTGACGCCACTCGAGATACTTCGTCCATTATGCGTTCGCGAAGCAAGGCTTCTCAGCAACAGTAAATATGTTAGATTGACTGCAGAGGTATGTACAAGATTCTGGATATTTGCAGTTGATTTTAAATAGGTCAACTGTTAAAGCGAATTATATATGCTCTGTTACTCGCGGTAAATCAGCTGTTGGTATTAAAAATTGACAATGATATTACTACAATTGGCTCGTCGAATGATGCTGTATTAATACTATCATTGATTATTGATAGCTGAAGTAACGTGTGCAAAAATAACGATTGATACACATGAGCCGGCTTTTCCTCCAAAGTTCCAAGAATTATAATTTCGTATAGTTCAGAAGAATAATATGCAGTCAAAGCTGACGGACTTCAGTGAGCAGGAAATACAGTTTGCGGAAATGTGTGGTGATGCCGGATTTTCCATTATAAATGTTTACAGAATTTTATATATCCGCGATTGATGATTGATTAGAGAAGCCGGATGTAATACGAAACGTTTTGTACGATTTTCCATGGAACGTAAATTGTATGAAAATGATGATTTTTTGATATGTATGTACATTTTATTAGGCGTTCGGCACTTTAAAAGTAAAGCTGATTGATAATGGTTGTGGAACTGGTAGATTTTGTGGTGGGTTCACTTTACTTTGGGTATCAAATCTTTAAATTAAAACTTGATTTAAAATCTAAACTCAGAAGAAAATTTTGCAAGCTGAGAAAATACTTGGAGCTGGAGCTGGAACTACTTGAACTCTTTGAAGAAATGAAGATTCCCGCGGCTCTTATTTTTTTCGTCGAAATGGCCAGTGAGTATCGATCAAAGCTGAAGCAATTCTTTAAAATTTTAAAGTGTTTTCAAATGTCTCTTTTGTTTAGTGGCTCAACAAACGGCTCATTTCTGCTACACCCGAGAATCTTGCGGACCTGCAAATTGGCCCGGTGAATGTCAAAATCTTTCTTCGCAAGCTATGCAGTCGCCTATAAACCTCGAATTCGGAAGGAAAGCCGGCGGAAGTCCTCGAGGAGACGTCGTTCTTCGAAGGCTGCTACAGTTCAGCTCTGGATACAACCAGAGGAGAAAGTTCAGAATCTTCAACAATGGCGAGGACGGTGAGATGACTAATTGTTTGATACGCTTATAAGTTAGGTTAGACACGACATGACCTTGACCTGGACAACATTCTGTTTTTTTCAGCGACAATAAGGTTCGAGCCTCGAGAGGCCATGTCATTGAACATTATCGGTGACCTCACCAAGGGTAAAATGTACACAATGGCTGAAGTTCACTTTCACTGGGGAGCCAATGGGTCAACAGGGTCGGAGCACAGGCTCAATGGTCAGCAGTAAGTACAGACGGAATTTTAATTCCAAACTGAATGTGGATTCTAACTGAGAATTCCGTAGATACTCGTTGGAAATGCACTACGTCCACTACCGAAGTGACCTGAGGAGCTTTGAAGCCGCGCAGAGATCGAGGGATCGTGACGCTTTGTCGGTGATTTCCATGATGTTTCAGGTATTCAAATAGATTATTGTGGGTTTACGAATTATATATTTACATTGTTGAAACATCTATCTCAGGAAGGAGGACTCGAGAATTTCAACCTGAAACCCATCACCGATGTCCTCCAATACGTCAAGTACAATGGCGACTCCCACGCCGCCAGCGGCCTCAATTTGTACAGGCTCCTCCCTCGCGCTTACGATGAAGTTTACCGCCGCACCAGAGGTGGCAGCACCAGCGAAGCTTCGGTGGTCAACTACTATGGCTCACTGACGACGCCAGGATGTCAACAAATTGTGCTGTGGAACGTGTTGACGGTAGTGGAATACGTTTCAAACGCTCAGATGCAGCAGTTTCGGGCTTTGACGATGGAGAGAAGGAACACAAGGAAGTCGGCGAAGAGTTTGGAGTTTATTGTCGATAATTTCAGGCCTTTGCAGGACCTTAATGGACGTGTAAGTCGAAATTGAATATTTGGTTGTGTTTTGATTTAGGGAAATTTTCAAGGAATGTATTTTCAGGCTATAAATGTTTACAACGGGAGGTTTGGGAAAAATCCTCAGCGTGTTCAAAATCCAGAACAACGGCAAGAGTCTTGGTTTTGGATACTCTTGAATCAGATTTTAGAACATAAAAAAAGATTACTCGGGTTGCAATAAACTTTTTTGTAGGTTATTAGGAAGCCTCGGCCAAAAATTTTGTACATTAGCACCATTGCCTAATTGTTGCTTGCTTACTCAAGGAGTAGTTGGCTCGAAAAAATCCGAGCCACCCAGTTTGTCTAATCAGCAGGTATCTCAATTCCAATCAAAATACCTAGAAAATACATGACACACACACCTTAAGTAATTTGCCAAGTTTACAAGAGGCCTCATATAGCACACGCTTCTTTAATTTGGACCTCACGGGTTATGACGACGGGCATTATAATTTACAACCTCGCATATCCCAATCTACAGTCTTCAAAACCATTAAATTTTGGCAAGGCTTCCCAAATATACTTGATGGTGCTCAATCAGCTGATTGCTCAGTGAAAAATATCATAAGGCTCTTCTGCCACTTGTTTTTTTGTTGATTACAAAATTACAAAGCTCTTCGATGACTTGCCTTGAAATCGGTCAGTTTCTGGATTCCTATATTCTTCTCCTGGCCCCTTTCCACGTGTATCAGTTACCTATATATTTATTTTTGCTGACCACCCAAATTTTTACCCAGTGTTTTTCTCGCAGATCGCCAAAAATACCTGAGGATTTCATCCAACCTTGTTCCCAGGCGAATCTTTTAAATTTTAAACCTATGTATTGTAATGCTCCAATTTCCACTCTTTTTGCAGGTCAAGGCGATTTTAAATAAATTTTAAAAGGTTCCCACCGCGAAAAGCAATTCTGCAAACAGTATGACCAATGACAGACAATAAATTATTTAAGTCTCCACATCCACATAATATTCTGAATCCCGAGGACGCTTTTCTTGTAATTTTTCTACATGGTTACCTTTTCAGCACATGGCTTCGTTTATATGTAGCAGCATAGAAACTCTTAAATATCCGACGACGCATTCATTTACCTGTATTTCTTTCTTCACCTGATTACATTATATATATCCTGCTCACTCGTGAATTTTTGGACGACGGGACAAGGGAAAATCATGAACCTTAAAATCACGAATTTGCTACTCCATCATCGTTGTGGTGTTGCAGAATGTTCGTTGGTGGCAAAATCGGCGTGTCTTCTCCTGCTGTTCGTTACCGAAGAGTTGGTGATTTTTACCAGGTTACTTACGACAATTATGAGGATGATATGGCTTCTTCTTGGTCTTCGCCATGTTTTCTGCGCATGCGTCCTCCTCCTCTCTTCCTCCTACTTGCGCAATCTAAATAACAATAAACCTTTCGGCGTTTTAGCCTATTAACCCAACGGCCTTATTCGACAAATTCATAGAAGCTTGGCGTTAATTCGACAATGACTTTTGGTACTTTTGGCACTTTTGGCAGCTGCGGCGGCAACGACACTCACAACAACAACCTTCAAAAACGCTCCGAATTCATGTCAGGCCCATTTGCGGCCTCTGTCACTTTCAAAAGTGTAAAGTGTTTTTGAAAACTTGGTAAATACCTGCGAAACTATTCAAGGACGGAAATCTCCGACGACCATGACGAAAAAAATACAGTAGAAAGACACACACAACAATCGGCTCGACAATCATAAACCAATGTTGAGCTTTGGTTTCACAAGTAAACATGAGGTGAATTACACGGTGCGATGAGAGAAAGTTGACATTGTCGTGGGGAAGGTTGAACAAAGTCCCTACACTGATTCTTATTCGGATCTTGTTCAAATAGAAAGAGCGCATCGGTTCAATGAGCATGCGCAGTACTTGATGCCGCTGAGGCTTTGATTCGGATTTGGGCCATGAGCGAGTAGCGAAATTTGCGGATTTAACCTGTTGCAATTACAATAACAGTGAGGGTGACAAGTGCTGCACAAACTGCGCAAGTGTCAGCGCGCATCGCGCGCATGCGCGCGATCTCAACGCTGCGCAGTGTCTTCAATGTCGTCAAGGTCTTTGAAAAGCTCAAGCTTTGTTACCGAGGACTTTGAGCAAGTCAACTTTCTTCTTCATTGAGCGCCGCGCCGGACATGATAATTGCAATGTATTTTATGAATACTGATTTTATCAGCTTCCCGGCTAAAGAAACATGAGATCCGATTAAAAGTAAAGATGCCCTCGATGAGGAAGCATTTCAGCAGCAGCAGCGTTGTGGACGCTTGAAGCTTTTAGTTGATTTTCTCGACGCTTTATTGTCTTTTGTAAAGGGCAAGCGTCAAGGAGATTGCAATCGGCATCCGAAAGCGATTCCTCGAAGAGGTGTCGCGCTTCAGAGTTTCAGCGCCCTTCCGCGCGGCCGGCGCGCAAGCGCGCCGCGCCGCCCGCTCCGCAATAATAATTGCACCGGATGAATAGGTTTTTCAATGTTCTCGCTGCTGCGAATAATTAAAGTAGAGAGATCAGGCTTTCGAAATTCGATTCGATGCAATTGTAAGATCTGCTGACTGAAACTGTTACATTTAAATGCATTTGTCCATTTACGGTCACAAGAGGTTTATTGTGGATTGTCGTCACAATAATTGTTGAGTCTCGTGTTGTTGCCATTCTTCTTCCCCTGCAGTTTCTTGCCAATTTCATCGTGAAGATAACAGAACACGTCTCATCAGCAAAATTACATCTTGATGCATATAATGCAGCTCATCATTAACGTTTTACGAGCATTCATAATTTTAAAAAGCATTTATGCGGGCGAATATCGTATTAGCCAAATGGGGGAAATTATTGTGTAAATTTACCCCATCGTGCGCTTTGCTCTTAATCGAGAGTCGGAGAATATTCCGTTACATTAAAATGACATTGGATTAATCGCTACTAGTTTAGTAGCGTCACGATGTAAAGTTTTTACCCGGTGAAACATGTTAACAAATTTGGAATGAAGGAAGTAATTGAAAGAATTGACAAGTGAAACGCTGAAACGCTTGCGGAGAAATCTCCGAGAAGTAGTAGTTAGTAGATTGACATTTAAATTGCATGTGTTTAATTTTGATGAATCTGCTGAAACTGTCTGCGTTTCTCTGCAATTGCAACTGTAGCAAGAGGCGCAGCGCAGCGCGCTGCGCTGCGCTGTTGCTGCGTCCTTCCGTGTACTTTGTTTTTGCTGTTCCAATTTCACTATCGTTTGGTAACGTGGCTTTTCCCTTGTTTGCTTGTCTTGTTCTTACGGAACTGAGTGACACACATTGTTGGACGATTATTGACATGCACGCAATGCCCATTAGGATGCACGCTACTATTATAACCATGTGATTTTTCGGAAGCTTTCATCCGCCTTCCCTGGGAAACAGACGAAACGTATGTCAAAAAATTTGTGACAATTAAATCAATGGGTCGAAAATTTTCTATGGTTCCGTCCAACCCCAGCAAAGTAAAAGTTGGTCTGCCGACTCCAACATGGCAGGAGCCTCACACAGCGTTAAATTTTATGACACGGTTTATAGCCATTAAAGTAATTCAACATGTCATGTGTAATTACCAGAAAATTTGGAGCGGCGGACAAATTCTTTGTCGCTCTGTGCGCCTGCGCCACAGAATTTTCATTTCGGGAGAAACCAAGAGTGACACATGTTTATCAACGCCCATCGCCACATTTTAAAAACATGAATCAAAACACGACAATTTCATACAAAAGTGCGTACAAATTGGCCACTTGATGATCCGAAACGTTGGAAGGATGTGCGGAAGAAAGTTGCAAAGGTTCACACCTACAAGCGCAGCGCAGCGCGCTGCGCTGCGCGGCCAAAGATCTCGATTCGCTCTTGAACCTCCTCGCATCTTTAAACGGTTGGATGGAAGAGAGTGACAAAGTTGAAAATGTCGTTACATTTCAATGTACTTTTGTCGCGCTCTTTATCCTCTTGACGCTTTCAACAAGTCATTTTGCGGTTGCCGCGCCGCGGAGCCATTGAACCAAAAGATTGGGCGCTCTTGAAAGTTTTGTTGTAAGCGTGGCGCGCTTTTCGCTCGGTCAAAAATGTCTTTGACTAAATCGAAGCTTCAATCCACAAACTGGTGGACAAAGCGGAGGGAATGGGAATTTGTCGATTCAACAAGCGTCCGTCACATGCTAACAAAGCGGGAAGAAATGGAAATTTGGCCTCAGGCTTCAGCAGTCAGTCAGCCAGCTTCACGTGACTTTAAAGGCCGTTTCATGAACTTGACTCTCTAAAATGGGCGCTGCGGTGCGCGCAGCGCACCGCACGCAATGTCGCCAGTGTGACATGTCTGCAAATGGAAACTGAAAACAGAGGAAAAGCCAATGCATTTTTCAGTGTACTTCAAGCTTGTAATTATACACAGACTGTAATTTGTCAAATCCGCCTCGATCCATCATCCCCTTGACATTTAACTGCATCTGTCACCAGTTTCCATTTCGATTTCTCCAGCCATAAACGGAAGTAATAAAAAGTCACGCACAAAGCAATGGGCGAAAATACATGGGAAGAGCCATAAGAGATGAACGCGGCGCGCGCACCTGCTCCTGCTCCACCAGTGCGGTTCACGCACACTGCAGCGCGCCGCCGTTGACAGAGCGCGCAAGCGCTCTGTCGAGGGAGTAAAGCGCGCTGCGCGCGCTTCTTCGCTCCCTCTTGCTTCCTTGCTTTTCACGGCTCTTGTTCACGCTCCTTGTATAAACCAGGGCACCTGCCATTCTTCCACTGCAGTCATACACATGAATCCGGCACGCCAACTTGTTCCTCCTGCCGTCGAAATCAAAACAATTAAAAGTGTCATCGAAAAGTTTCTTCCCAACTTGCTATTTTTGGAGTCGAAATGCTTCTTGTTTTCTTGGAGCGCTCAAGAAACCCTTTGGAGTCTCAGCAGCGCAAGCGCAGTAGCAGCGGACACTCGAAGTTTGTATCTGGAAACTACTAGTGATTGTGTTATCTTGAAGGACCCTTGAAAAAACGTGTCAAGTACTATCACCAAAACAGTTTTCAAGAGCCTTGTACTCGCCCAAGTGGAACCTGGGACGCTTCGGAATCATTGGAACAAAAGAGCCGTTTTTTGTTGAGCACCTTGCTCTTCTTCAACATTGGTAATTACAAGAAGAACATGTATCAAAAGTTGCCTTAATTCCAAGACGTTGTGAATGACATTAGGAACATTAGGCAGAGGACAATAACAGTTAAAGCGTTTCACCTCATAGCTTTCTCAGCTTTTTCAAGTCATGTTGATCCCGAATAGTTGTTCTGGCGTTGCGGTTTGAGACTCTGAAACTTGGCTTATTCAGAAGCGTATATATAGATTGAACTCATTAAGCGTTTGCAAACACCTGCGAGAATGAGACCAAAAACTAAAAGGATTTTTTTACAGGAGCCGAGGGTCCCCTGAGCCTGCATGAAGTGGACCCTTCTGGAGAACTGAAATGAAGCGCGTACCAAAATTACTGCTGCTGGCAGCAGTACTGAGTAGCACTTGTGCGGAATCTTCAACTTCAGCGCCCTCAAGCGAAAAATCTCAGCGTTCTTACCCTTACTTCCATCGAAATTCCTACTACTCTCGAAGGCCCAATGATCAAGGGTCCTCTTCAGAAGCTTCGTTGTCGTCACATCAACTAGCGCCACCTGGTGACATTGTTTCTTCTACTTCTTACGCTATTCGACCTGACTCCTCCTCCTCATCGATGTCTTCATCTGACCTGGGGTCAAGCGTGAATTTTCAGACCAACCCCTTACCGCTGGTTGTACGTCCCTCCGGGACGTACAACGGTAGAAGTCCCGGGTTTGCCGAAACCAGGCCTACAAGGTACGAGTTCCCCAAGATGGCGACACAGTCGCAGAGAAACCGATGGGAATCATCGGCTTCATCCTACGATCCAATGGACTTCAGATGCCCTCCGGGCCAAGACTGCAGTTCGAACAGTAACACCGACGCTGAAGACGACTACAGGTCGTATTACTCGGTTTTGAACGGGAATCAACGGCCTTATCGGGAACCGAGCAGCGCTGGTCGCAATGAAAACAGACGTTACGACGATATCAAGGATTCTGATATTGTCCTCAGCGACACTTTTCACGCAGCTTTTCCATTTACTGTTCGAGGTCTCGGGCCCAGAGACAAACTGCAGGAATCGGGGGATGAGAGTAGGTTTTCAAACCGCTTTGGACTTGCAAGGCCCAGGCCTACGAGGACCAGTAGCACTGCGCAAAAATGGGTGAGGCTTCAACCCCTGACCAACAGGGTCCCATCGGACCCTGGGGTCTATGACCCCTTTTTCGACAAGACCAACGGGGAGAAACCCCCCAAGGGACCTGATATGTTGATGGACCCTTCGACGTACTCGAATCGTCTGGGGGTCGAACTGAGCCCTGAGACCTTCGCAGAGCGATGGGGGTATAACAAGAGGGTACCAAGTTGGCTTGACGAGACCAATGGTCACCACCACCACAACTCTCAAAACAGTAACAGGAATACTGGAGGCTGGGGTTGGACCGCAGGGAACGAAGGACCCAGCAGTGATACCCGGAAACCCGTCTACGGTACCCCTTACAACGGTCCCACTAGGGACGAAGACCCGAAAAACTGGGTCAAACTTGAACCGATTCCAGTCGCAGGGGTCTCGATTTCCAAATGGGTCCCCAAGGGTACACAGCCTGAGCATCTGCCGACGACCGGTAATAATGTACGTGACAGACCAACAGCCTGGTGGGACCGCGTGGACCAATCGAACAAGAAGCCCCATGGAGGCGGAGCTTCTGAGACCACTTTCAAACCCGGAATGATGGGTTGGACGGTGGGAGGCACTTCAACCCTCCCGTCGGTTGGTACCACGGACTTCCCCATAATCCAATCCCATCGAGTAAAAAACCCATCGACCGGCGAGACCACTTCGTGGAACGACATCATCTACCCTGACGACCCGGTTTCTGCAACTTCCAGCTGGGAATCTACGAC
>JAQGBJ010002356.1:0-16875 GCA_034698345.1 Sphaeridia pumilis
AAATTGCAGAAAGCAAAGTCAGTTTGATATGCCGAGCTCAGAAAGTTACTGAAATGCTTGCTATAACAAACACTACGTGGAACAAATGTTTTTTTAAGGCAACTGGAACTGGATCTTCGTGGGATTGCTCACCTGTTACAGTGTGGGCGTTCTATTTCAAAGTTTGCTAATTATTGCTATAAATTTTGCAGGCGGAGTGTGTTTTTTTCTGCATGTGAGTAACAGCGTATAGTGATTGCTCCTGGGCAATAATGTACGGTTAACGGGATTTTGTTCTTGTAAGAAACGTGGGAAAGTGACGTATCGCTATAGTTTCACAATGTTATAGGAGAGCTTAAATTTTCTATTATTAACCGAAAGATTTTTTCATTCTGGCTGCCTCATCATGAACTGACTGAGCAATCAACAAAGTAAATTATACGAAAAATAGCATTCTTGATTCACATGCTTTTGCACGGAAAGTATAGATACAAAAATATTTTCATGAAGAAAGAATCAGCGTATTCAATTTGTTCAATTTAGTGCCAAAAAAGCCAGATCACTCATGTGTACCAAACTTGCACTTCCATGGAAGCAATTAATCAACTTTCTTGTGCCACCATCGGAACTAATATTCAATGCTACAAGGGTTTGAAAGATTATAAAGTGTTTGCTATTTTTGTTTTACAAAACATATATAAATTTGTTATTGTGACTTCTTATATCTTCTGTTTCTATCCTTTTATTTTTTTGGATTCTTCAAGAAAATTCATACTGCTGGAAGCTAATTCGTAATATTTTCAAACGTTTGACTATTTACTTTAGACTTCTTCTACAGAAAATATTGAGCATTTGGCTAGTTTAAAAGCTTACTAATGGCTTGAAATCGATCGACCAAGAGCAAAGAGTGAAACGCCTTGAGCCCTACGATTTGCAAACATTCAAGTGGGTAAATTTGGTTCGATTTTCCAGTTTGTAGCGTACATGTGTCGAGCACTTCTACCTGTCACGATAAGCTGTCGTCGTTTCTGACACACGGGCTATTACGGTTTCTATCCTGAAACCTCACCTGTAATTGCATATATCCAACTTCATTCCTGCCGTTCGTCCGTGGAAACCCACACAACTTTAGCAGAGGAGGGAGCCATACCAGGAAATACCACTGGTATTATCCAATACTTAGAAATAATAGGTCCTTCTGGGCTGCAATATTTGCAAATGTACGTTCTGTTTTGTTCTATGCATGTGGACGTTATATTCGGTAATTACTCGTTCTGGGGAAGGTATATGTACTTTGTACAGGATCAAATGTACTGCTACAAAAGCATCGAGTATTGATTTCTCCCGTTTTGTTAGACGGGTTGACCTTACGTGTATACGGTGTTGTTTAGAAAGAATAAGGAGCCGGAGGAACCAGACTTTGTTTTTGTTTATCTAAAAAGGTTAGATCTGGATCCATATTTCATGAGCACAGACCGGAAATACATACATTATATGTTACCTGTCGATTGATCGTACTACGGCTATGATAACGAGTATCCGCAAAGCTAAACTTCCCGAAGCGTGTCGCTTGGAAGCTTTAAAAGGTGTACTACAGAATTTGTTCCACCTGTGTTGTATAGTTGGACAGTTCTGAAACCATACAGGTGCCTTTTCGTGAGCAGTGAAAAAAGAAGCTTTTGAGAAAATTTTATTGCATTTGTTAGTTTCCGGTAAAAGTAAAATTCTCACAATGGAGCACAAATCTAATTTTGCAACAGGGATTTGGTTCTTGAGAAGCTTCAAAGATACGTTCTGCACTTACTGATCACTGTGATTTGACGATTTGAGATTGCCAATGACAGCAATCCACTTCAGTGAGCGTAAGAGGCCGTTGTAAGAGCTACATATATAATATATAAATGGACTATTCGACAATAAAGCTAATTTTGGGTTTGAAATCGCTTTTAAAGTAAAGTGCAATGGGATTGGGTGACCTTACGCAAGAGGAAATAAAATGTGCAGCCTTCTGCTATAGCCTCGGGCTTCCTTTATGTTTTTCTTGTTTGAAGTATTAAAAAGTAATGTTTTGGGATTTCAGGGGGAGAACCGAATACCTCAGGTGGATCCTGCATCGCTGCTGGTAGTTGAGGCTGAATGTCAGACAGACAAATGTAAAGACTGCGTTGAAAAGGTAAGAAGAAGAAATTACAGCGTTGAAATATGGCATCTGGATTTAAAATAGAATAGCCTCCAGAGTATTGTTAGAAATAGAAATTAGAAACCTTTTTCTAGCCGCCTGGTATACTTCTGCCAACTACAAAATGTTTTGGGCTTTGTGTGAGCTCTGTGTTATAGAACAGTAGATTTGGTTCAAGAGCCGTATGGGATGGGTTAGATAGAAAAAGCCCAGTATGGTGTTAGCGTGAATAGGTTTGTTATGGTTTCTTTTTGACCTTGTAAACCTGCAATTACTTTTGTTTCTCAAGCACAAGAAGCTCTTTTTAACCTCTCAGAATTCAGCTCTCTAGAGGATCGGTTGCTATTGGCGTAACTCTGGATTCTGGATTGGTGCAAATCATTAATAATTCTACTTGAATTACTTGAATAGCTGGTCTTTGAATGAGAGTCTCTAGAGAAAATCGCATGTATTGCAGCGTCAGAAATCGTAAAGGAGGAAAATGTGACCAGGAATAATGAAGACGCTTTCCGTGAAAAGTATAATTAAGTACCCCCTCTTGGCACACGAGTTATTTTTGTATGGTACTTTGGATCTTTCTCTCAACTTTTAAAGAGTTTTCTAATTTCCACTTCCCAAAAGCGTGTGCAGTGAAACTTTATGATAAAAACAGTGCAAAATGTCAGTTCCAGGTTAACTGTTGAAAAAGACGCTACAAATTTTATAACGACTTACTATTCACATACAATATACGTACAGGCGGGTAGAACGTGAAGATAATGTTTTGTTTCGAAACTCTGTTTCTTCCTACGCTAAACGTTTGTTAGATGAACTGAATGGACATTTGTTCACCGATGTCTCGGATAATCTTCGCAGTAATTGCACGTGTTACACGACATGAAAACCTAACTGACCTCGGCAGCACGCTGCAGGTTGAAAGTCCGAGTGACCTTCTTAAATCAACTTTTTGTATACTCTTTTGGTTCCAGCAACGCGCAGTACCGTACGAGTTAAGGCCAATAACAATTTCGATTAGCTAGAAATAGTCAATTGTACGTACAAGAAATGCCACAAATAGGTCCGTGGTTTACGTTGGTTGAGCAAATTTTCTGCTTCATGTATTCAAGTCAGCTGTTGATGAGAATAATTCTGCCAAATCTGCTAAATTAGCTATTGAAATGAAAGGCGACTGGATTGGGAAAATCATACATATATACAAAGCTTCAACGTACATAAGAATCACCATCGGTTTTTCGGGGATTAAATACCAGGAAACGGTTTCTGAATACATACAGGGGTTCCTTGGAAGCGTGTCGCTTAATTGGGCCACTCGACAAAACAAAGACATTCCAGCTGGCGTTGATGCGCTTCAAGTGCTTCAGTCAATTAGTTTCTCTATTTGGTATTCCACTTTTCGTACTTCATTTCATGTGTACTTGGAAAAGCTGTACATATGTATAGTAATGGGCCATGACGTTTGAGGTGGAGGGAGGCATCAGGCTGATTATATCGAGTGGATACCATTAATAGGCTCATGAATCAACATAAAGCTAGCTAAAATTCAAGCGACAAAATTTCGCTGGGCTTTTAGTATTATGGCTTATACAGTATTACGGTAGCTTGTGACTAGATCGGAGTTATGTAATATAATTTTTTATTTTTTTCCGATCAATTTTTTATTCAACCCGTCATGCTGTGATAGACGGAAAAATGCGACAGAAAGAAAGAGCTCCATGGATACAAGACAGATCGCGTCCCTTGGGATAGCGTCGAAGAAGAAGTCTTTTGCCTGCAACAAGAATCGGATTGGCAGCGTTCATCAGATGATCTCATTGCAAAAATGTACTCAACGTCGTCTCGCCAGCACAAAGGTTACCAGGTGGAGGAACCGCAGATTGGATTTCACTGTTACAGAACAGCGTCGCCTGCAACTGCTATCAACAGCAACAAGACGTTGCTAGAAGCTTACTACAAACTAGATTCAAGATGGCTGGATCGAATTCAAGAGCGTGACAGGTGAGTAGATATATTGCTTTGTGATGAGGTTTTGCACGGTATCAACATTGCATACAAATTTCAATTTCACTTCCGTCGTAACAGGTTGACTCAATCAAAAAAATAATATTGAGAGAATCGTTGCCAATGAAATTGAAGGCTACTGAGAAAATAGTCAACAGAGAAACCTTGCTAATAATTATATATACCTGGCTAACGAAGGAACAAAGCAGGCTTCTGCAGCACGTGGACGACAATGGCGTGCTGGATATGCAATTTAGACGAAAAGTACAGGTTTTTGAGTTACGGGATTTGAACTATGAGTAGGCGCAGTATATAATTGCATCTTCTGGATAAAAGCCATTTGCTCTGTATGGCTTTCTAATAGTATCCATCCAGTGGAGCTTTACCATGCATAACGTATTATTAGTTGAGACTGAACGAGGATTTATGTGGATACTCATTTTAAATGAAGGACATTTTAGGAAGCTTCAAGGCTTTTGAAATGCCAAATCAGACGTTTTAATACCTGGCATTTTTACCTTGGAAGGGATTATTTTTACGTACATGTCAGACCATTTGATGAAGTGAGCTGAAGCTTGAATAGATTTACAAACTCCTGTGTGGTTTTGCACGAAGTAAATTTAAAAGATACTGAGACATTGAACAAGGTAAATGTGGAGAAAAAGATACAAGTTCTTTTGAGTTGGAAAGCAACTCGTTCTTTTTATTTTTACCGTTTTGAAAATAGCAGAAACCCACGACAGTTTTAAGTCTTTGCGTGAATGACAGGTAAAGTATGAGAAAGGTTTTTCGCAGACTGTAAGCTATTGCAGCTTTTGGAAGATTTTGCAAGACATTTCATTAATTCCTTCAAGTCTTGTCAGGAGAAAGTTGATGAAATACATATGCTAAAGTTATTCTGGTCTTTTTGAAGATTTTACCAGAGAAAGCCGGTACAATTGTGCAAGTTTGTTTACTCGTCTTGTATTTATGCTCCCCCGCACAGAACAACATCAGCCGGACTAATTCCCCACGCTTTTGTCGTTGAACAAGACCGGGGAAATGGAAACCTGCACATCTTTGTGACACTATCCTGGTTGATTACAATGCGAAACTTGGTTGCTGGAAGAGAATATGGATTTGCCGTCACTCCAGTGGCTCCCCACGTGACTTACAACAAATCGGTGGTTCCGTACCGAAGCTTCGCAGGTATATATTCGAATTTCAAACAGTATCAAAAAGATCTAGTAGTAATCATAGACACTTATGTTGTTGACCAAAATTTCCAACAGATCCCACCGACTGGAGCCATCACAAAGAACGACCGAGAAATTTAGTCTACGAATATGATCTCAAGGCTTTGCGGGCCGATAAACCGGTTAATCTGACCATTCGATGGGAGAGTGGTCATGGGGAAAATTCGTCCTGCGATTCAGACTTGCACTTCTTTGATCATGAGGACTTTGTGACGCTGGAAATTCGGAGCGTAAGTGGACACACTTGTGGTTGTGTTTTGTAATTTGATCCAATTATGAATAGCTTAGCGACATAGTATTCGGGCTGAAAATAATGGCGTAACGAGCTTCAATAAAACAAAAACAAGCTGAAAAGTTTTGACACGAGGCCATAGACAAGAGCAGCGAGTTATCGGAAGCTTGATTAAACTTGAACAAGTTTCCACCTGAGCACCACACAAGCCTTTGAAATCCGTAGTTTTGTTTATTCGCGAAAGCAAAAAAAGTTTAGGAAAAGTTTGGCTATAATTAGGAGCGTAAAAACAAAAATCAGTTTGTTAATTTCTGTAAATTTTGTTTCTTCTACAGGCGGCTGCAGCTTTTTGGAAAACTTTAATGAAGAACCTCAGTTACGGAAGGAACTACTCGGTAAAAATTGAAGAGAGGCTGGGCAAAGTAGTCAACCTTGAAAAAATCGGCCATGCGTTCCCTGTTCCAAGCTGTTTTCAGGTTTACAACAACAGCTTCAAACATTGTGGTAAAAATTGTTTTCTGATAATGGTGTGACATAATTCAAACACGGCGGCAGCGGGTGTATTTTTTTTAGCGTTAGACAATTTTTGAGAAACTAAAGTCTCTTGTTTTTTTGCAGCTCCAGCACGCGTCACTGACATCAAAATAGTTGAAAAGGAGCGCGGGATTTTAATTACATGGAAGGCTCCCCAATACACTTCGATAAGCAACCCAATTTCCGGCTACAACATCAGCATAACACGAATGTCCAATCTGCCTTCGAAGAACAGCGGTTCGAGTCCACACGCTCTCAGCACGATTCCGGTCCCACTTGCCAGCACGAGCACTTCACAAACTGTTTTCATCGCCGGGAACAAGACACAGCTGAAAGTTGGCATTGCCAACTTTACCAAACCGTGCAAAGTTCATGTGACCATCAGAGCCTACAGTGCTGGCGGTGTATCCGAGAGTGCTGTCACAGTGCAAGAATTCGAAGACCGTAAGTAGCATTTCGTCGATTATTTATACAAGGCTGCATTTGAAAGAAACCCAACCTCAAATTATGTTATAAGAAATGTGTCGACAAATATTTGCAATAGTGCACACGACCCGAATGCACGTGGTAGTAAACGAGAAAAAGGAAAATCTCAAGAAACTTCAAAGAGAATTTGTAGACGGAAGTTCTTCAAGGGAGATTGGAAGTGGCATAACTGGAAGGCAATTCCCGGAAACTTCTAACCAAGTGTTGTGGTGGGTGGGCAGCTAGCACATGTTTTTAACGATGGATGAATTGAAAGTCTAACCTTGAGACATCCACGTAACAAGTACATATATACATAGTTTTCGGTGCATTCAATTCAGCAAGATCAAATATAATCCTGCCGCAACATCAAAGCTACACAGGTGCTCAATATGAGTTTCCTTCCGCGAATTGCAAATATGAGCTCTTATAATCCCATTGTTCACCGGTTGTTTATGAATTGTAGTTTTATTGCCTCTTTTGCAGCTCCAGCACCAATATCTTTCCTGGAGAAAATTTGGCTCGCGGTTATGATGTCGGTGCTGTTCATTGGATGTCTGATTGGAGGTGGAGCTTGGATCAAGTACTACAGGGACAAAATGCGGAGGAAAAAGCAGCGCCATGAATACTTTGAGGTGAGAAATGCTGATTGCTCTTATAGCTAGTTCAAAGAGCAATTTCATTACAAAACATTGCGTTTGACACGAGCCTTGAGTTGTGCATTTGGCTTCTGATTGACATTTAACATTGACTTCCCAAAGCTCAGCGCAAGTAATCATAAAGTTATTTAAACTGTCGATCAGCTTTTGAAACGATTGCCCTTGAATTAGATCTGTCTGCCAAAGTTCCAATTTTTTCTATGTTTCTGACTGAAAATCCAGTTTTGGCTCTAAAGTATTCCAAAAAATAATTGCAATGCACAAGCAAGTATTAATCAATAAAAATCTAAAAAAGCATGTATAAATGTGATACGAAACGACTGTCATAAGCTTGCCAAAACTGAGTGTCCACGCCCACACTATACCTATTCAACGTATGCTAGCCCAGCCTTCGGAAATTGAGTGTAATACTGCTGACTGCTTTTCAAAATGGCGGTTTTGTACATGTGGGCATGTCTCGCCAACTTTCGGCATGTTGAACCCCCTGAGGAGTTGCTCGCCACAAAATTTTCAGTTTCAGTAAATCTGTAGACACCTGTGAAAATATAGTTAACCACTTTAATGTTCAAACGATTAAGCCGAATTCGCCACCACTTTTGTACAATAAGAGTAAATATCCACCTAAGCATTGGTCTCTGGACGATTCCCCAAAATTTTAAGCCTCTGGTTCTGGTCTGGAGACCTTTGAGCTGGTTTCAGCTGTCAATGCAATTTGTGACACTTGACGTTCTTGTAACAAAAGTTTGGCAATTTTCAAGGTCGCAGATAGCCGAGATAGCGTTACACAAACGTACATATTCTAGTAAATAGATTCACTCCAGACGGGTTTTGTCCCCAGGCTATTATGATCTTTCAAGTCAAGTAGACACCAGCACGTCTGCTTTTCTTTGAAGTTTCCACTTCCATAGGATGTATTTTGCAAAAGGTGATATGAAAAGGTATTTAATCTCGTGGAACTTGAGAGAACAGATTGTTCTTGGAACTACATCATTGCTTTAATTCTATAGTCTGAGTCAAGCATCATTCGAACGCAAAAAACATCAAACATGAAGCGTGAGTAGAGTACAAGTCTCTGAGTTTTATGTACTAAACTCTAACATTTACATCTCACTTTAAAAAACAAGTAAACAACTTCCTTTTTAACATGGCTGCGGGGGAATTGCTTTTTGAGTTTCCGTTTCACAAGCTAAAAGCCACGATGGTTAAACTTGCACAGCTTCGGTGAGAATGGAAATATGATCAAAGGCACATGGCGTGGAAGACTTACAACCGCTGTTAAATCAGTTTCTATTCTGCAAACTCAGATTCTGAGAAGAACGTAGCCATTCAAGCTTTTTGTCCCCAACAAAATTTTCCTTCCAAAGTTTCTAGTTCGACAGCTATATCCTTTTATGTGTTTGTTTCCGCATATCAACAACTACTTGGCTCTTCTGGTTGGACTCAAATAAATGACAATATGCCAAGTTATTATATATACGGACACTTTCACGTATCTGATTCTCGCAATTTCCTCCCCCTCTTCATTTCCATTGTGGACCGTGTTATATGACGATATGTATTTTCCACTGATTATTCGCCTCGACTCGCGTTCACAACAACGTTGTTGGCGAATTTGACAAATTTTCACACAATCTCCTATGTACTTTGATGTGGCTGACGGTTCGAATCAAATCCCGAGTAGATGAGAGATTCTTCAGTTTGATGCATACGCTTGTGGGAAGATTGCATATTTAGATATTGGATCGCTGCTCATTTTAAACGGTTCCGTCATCCATGCATATACAGCAAGCCAGCTTGGGGAAATCAAAACAAAATTGTCTACACAAGTTCCCAAAAGACTATAGTGTGAAAGTGAGTGACAGATTTGACAAAAGCGTCTCAAGGTTGCAGTATCAAGATATTTTGCGATGACGTATTTTCTCCCATTGTAAAATATTCGAGCATACTTGTTTATGATTCGGAGCGCGGGCGTGGATTCAAACAAAATGAATTCCAAATATGCACCTGATTTTCGTGTGGGAAGAAGATGAGGGACAATTGAGGCCCCAGTTTTTCAAGTTTCCCAGAGTTTTTGAATTAAACAGCAAGCAACTTGTGTATGCTCCATGCATGTATATATTCGAGGGCTGTCGTTGTTTGCTGAAGAATTCAAAAAGCATCAGCGGCCTTGGCATTGACAATGATAATTTGACGAGGCCGTTTCCGGAGTTGACAAGCGCGAAACTTTGAAAAGCAAAAATGCATACATGTTTTCCTTTTTCTTGTCATCACAGAACCTAGAAAAGGAAAGCTTTCCTCTGGACCCCACTTCAGATCCTTATGCTTCTAAATGGGAGATCAACTCAGGAGCTCTGGTCCTGGGCGATGTAATCGGCGAAGGCGCCTTTGGCCTTGTACGGAAGGCTGTCATGTACAAGGACGGACATAAGATGCTCGTGGCTGTCAAAACGTTGAGAGGTGAGTTTTAGATTTCCGCATATATATTTCATGCCAATAACCGGATTAAACATGTAGGATTTTCTCAGCTACTTGATATTGAGCCCGACAAAGGCAGAAAAGCTGGGTAGTTTCCGGTCCGCTGGAATATATATTACGTCCATAGTTTGCGGTCGAAAAGAGTAGGTAGGTGGATGCCGACCTCACTGAGTAAGGTATCGTAGTAATTGCTTTGTTTGATCAGTCAAGCAGAATTTAATTGGTAAATAGGTAAGGGGAAAGGAGAGAATAGACGGCTTGTTGTTTCAAGGAAGAGAGAGCAACCTAAAATGGACAGCACTTTCTGGAACGAGCTTCAAATTATCCAACAGCAAAGAGCCCACGAAATTTGGCACGCCAGGTTATAAACTTTTAATGAGAGCACGTGGTAGAGCACGCGCTGGAGTAGGATTCGCAATATTGCGAAAATTACGACAAGCTTATTATGAAATGCGTCAAACACTGGATGGACGAAAAGGGAACTAACCCAAAATAACAGTTGTTTTTAAGAGTTTAAAAAATTGCTTTAAATTTTTGCAGACGGATTGGACGAAAAAGAATCGAGCAAATTCTGGGAAGAATTCAATATTCTGAAAAGCTTGGAGCCGCATAAGCACGTGGTTGGCCTCGTCGGTATTGTCAAGACCCACGTTCCAGCCCTTGTTGTTGAATACTGCCAAGGGGGAGATTTGCAGAGCCATTTGAGAAAGGTTAGGATGACAAGGAAACGGAATTGCAAAATTCCCGGCTCGGAAAACGCTAAAAGATTTTTGTGCGAATTACACATACGCTTTCACACGTGCATAAATGTACTTGAACGCTTGCAGGCAAACCAATCAAAGACTGACAGAGAAACACGTTTTTCAAAGAGCTCCAGCACCAGCACCTCCACTTACGAGTCTGCTACTGGCGTTGGCGTTATTGGCATTCCTGTTCGAAGTGGTAATCATAACGTACATAAGATTACAGCGAGTGTGTTTACGTGTGGATTTAGCTTGTCAAAATTGGCATTTTTCTCTATAGACTCTCGAATCCGGATGACCATGGTTACGAACGAGACTTATTTTTTCAAGGGAGACCAACACGTGGAAATAAATGAGCTTGACTTGATGTCTTACGCTAGACAGATTGCGTGCGGGATGGTAAGTCAATTTATTTCCAAGTTTCTTTGGCGGGAAGATCGCGTGGGCGATTATTCGATGGAACCAAAGGTTACAGACAACTAGGATAAAAATTTATAGTAACACCGTAATACATTAGTTGGAGGTCAGGCGATCTTAGCTTTGGGAAGCGGGGTTTTCGAAGGAATTTCACCAAACTTAGTCCTACTACATTTGACCCAGATAAAAACGCTAGCAAGAGAAACCTGAACCTCATTTTTTGTCATTACAGGAGTTTCTTTCGTCAAATCGAATTGTCCACCGAGACTTGGCCGCAAGGAACGTTTTAATGGGAAGCAACAGGACTCTTAAAATTGCCGATTTTGGTCTCAGCCGAGACGTCTACGAACAAAACTGGTACAAGAAAAGCTCCAACGGCAAAATTCCAATCAAGTGGCTGGCCATTGAATGTTTGCTCCAAGAAGTCTACACTACAAAGTCCGATGTGTAAGTTGAACGCCCGATTTTTGAAGCCATGTCATCCAAGACTTGCTGCGGAAGCTCTACAAAGCCAATACATTTTTGCTGCGTACACACTTGAAAGACTTCTTGTAGAAACTATTTAGGACCTGTGAGCTTTTACTGTGGTTTTTCTTTGTAACTTTCTGACAGCCTCTGTCTGTTTCAGTCCTTGCCGGTACAAAACAAAATTGCCTTCTTTTGATGTCTTTTTAGAAAGCGCGCAGACAATCTATAATGAGTCTTGAGACTAATGGCTTCCTATATATAAATTGCTGTCATTCATGCGAATTTGATCAACTAATTTGTGTCCTCGCATTCTGCAGCTGGTCGTATGGGATCTTGTTGTGGGAAATTGTAACTTTTGGAGGGTAAGCAACTTTGCCAATACATTAACGCAGCCTACAGTAAATTAGTATCGTCACATGCTGTATATATTTCCAGGAACCCTTACCCAGGCATTGAAAATACTAAAATTTTCGACCTACTCAAGTCCGGCTATAGGATGTCACAACCGGAAAACTGCTCACAGGAACTTTACACTCTAATGTCTCAGTGTTGGAGCGAAAAGCCGATGGACAGACCGGATTTCGGATCGATTCGCAGGAAACTGGATGATATTATGGAAAATTCAAACTTGGTCGTCTACATGAATCTTGCTCATGCTAATGGTGGTGACAATGATGATTCAGAAGGGGAAGAAGAAGAACAATTAGACATTGATACTGACTACAATTTTGGCCACTTTGGGCCTGTTAGCGGCAACTATTTGCAGCATCAAGCCTCTTCGGACTCTGAAGAAGAGGAAACTACTAGCGTTTTTTGAAGTAGAAGGAGCTTATATGATGTTGATGCCAATATATATTAAGGATGAAAAAATTGGAAGAGTATTTTTCCGCTGGTATTTTCCTATGGCAAAAAGTCATTTCGAATATTTCTAGTCGTGTAAAAAATCAGCCACAATGGAAGGTCAAAAGGTATTTTATTAAATGAGAAGCCGATTTGAAATAAATACGGATTTTAGTATTACAACAATAATATTATATAGAGCTGTTATATGTATGAATGCTCAAAGAAGGAACCAGATATGCTCGAATTAATGTATTGTATTGTAAATATATGAAGGAGCGGGCTGAAATTCAATTTCGAAAAGGTGTATATAATTTTGTACATGCAGATAACAGAAATATGCTTGTGAAAGACTATTATCTTGTACATGTGCGGCGAAACTATATTTTGGTATAGTACACTCGATGTATATAATACAAGTTGTATTAGATCGAACCCTTGTAGATGGACAAATATTATACATGTGATGTCATATGTGTTAAGTGAGAAATAATTCTGCTATTATCAGTGTCGTCTGTCAAGTCCAGAAAACGTATATACATGTCCGAAAGTCTTTTGTTACATATTTGTAATTATATCGAGATAATCTTTGTTTATTGTCCAGAACTGAATTTTGTTGAAGGTATGAAATTTGTTGGGTAAAATCAGTTCCAATAATGGCGGATTTAACTACAATTGTGATTCGATTTGACGTGAACAATAAAATATGATTTTCAGCTTCCCTCAAGTGTATCATGTCCATGTAGAAAGAAAATAATGTTTTTGGATTTGGAACAGCTGAAAGAGAAATATAATCAGCTTGTCAAGAGATAGGCCAAAATTATGTCCTTGGTCAAACTTTGTTATATCTGTCTATGGCACAAAGCTGGAAGGAGGAAGGAATCAGCTGTCAGTGAAGGTAATTTCAGTGGCTTAGTTTTAATTGGCGACTGAAAGTTAGATTCAAAGAAAAATTGTAGTAAACATGGCCAAAAAATTAAAGTTTGCTATAGTTGGAGGTGGAGGGTACCTCGGTTACCACATTGCAAAGGAGGTTGTCGAAAAGGGTCACGAAGTTGTATTGTTAGACATTTCCAAACCAGATTCTGAATGGAGCCCATTGAAAGCCAAGTTCAAGAAAGTTGACATTTTGGACTTGGACCAGCTACGAGATGGCGTTAGAGGTTCGGACGTCGTGGTGCATACAGGTGATTGAACATTTTCCTATCTTGTTATCTTTAAAATGTAAGAATCAATTTTTCTTCAAACTATTCGAATTTTTCTACACAGTATCTTATGGGATGTCCGGCCCAGAACAGCTAAACTTGGACCGGATCGAATTGGTTAATATTCGCGGGACTCGAAACGTTATTCAGGTGTGCTCGGAAGAACAAGTCAAGGCATTAGTTTATACCAGGTAAATTTTCAGAAAGTTTTTTTTTCAAGATTCAGGAGTTTCTGTATAAAGTCATCAATATGAAAAAATCTTATTTTTTAAAATTCGTACAGCACAGTTAATGTCGTTTATGGCGGCCAATATATCAACAACGGTACCGAAGAAATGCCATACTTCCCTTTACATCGGCACGTTGACCACTATTCCCGGACCAAATGCATTGCCGAACAACTAATCCTCACCGCTGACCGTAAAGGAGCTTCCAGCTCTTCAAGTTCCCCGCCTTTACGTACCTGTGCTCTGAGGCTACAAGGAATCATGGGCGTGGGCGAGAAGCGCCACCTACCTCGTATAGTAGAAAATTTCAAATTTCTCAAGTTCACCTACGGGCATCCTAAAGCCAAAGTTCAGATGACTTCCATCTGGAACGCTGTTCAAGGACACTTGAAAGCAAGTTTGAAACTGGTGGCCGAGCCAGACGTTGTTGGAGGTCAAGCCTTTTTCATTACGGATTCGGAGCCAATCAACATGTTTGAATATATGCGACCTCTGATTGAAGGCCTGGGATACACATTCCCACGTGTAGATGCTCCACTTTGGCTCATGTTTGTCTTTTCGTTCATGTCTATGCATTGGCCTTTGAAGTTGATTATGCCGCTGCTGACCCCTGCGGAAATATACAAGTCTGGAGGATACCATACTTTTTCTATTGAGAAGGCTCGGAAGCTATTGGGTTATGAGCCGACTAACTGTAATGATACCACTCTAGTCGTTCAGTATTACCAGAAAAAAATCAATGAGGCTGGAAAGTTACGCAACAAAAAGAGTTATGGATGTGCATTCAACGGTATTTTTGTAGCTAGTGGTTTAATGTTATTGATGATAGGGATGTTGTACTTTTTCCAGTGGTTTTAAAATTGTAATACATGTGTGTACATAGTTTGCTTAGCCACTAACTTGTATACGCATTCAGGAAATTTGCTGTGTAAACAGAAAGTAAAAACTTGTTCAACTTTGCGAAGCGTAGGATATGATAAGATTAGATATATATAATGGGACGATCGAGTCAAGTAATGCATGGGAATGTGCAACTGGAGGATTCAAGATTCAATTAATAGCAACCAACCGGCTGGCCGGAATTAAATTGTGCAGTAACTTCAACCAACAATTTTTGTGAGTTATATTCCCGATTTTCATTTCTGCATCATCATGATTGGCGTTAAGCGTAATCGGAACAAGGACAATCCATACAAGACTCAGGCTCCATTGTCCAGGGTACTGGGTTTGTTTCAAAAGCGTTGGTTTAAAACTTGATCGAGGTATTAATTTTTAAACTAAATTTTTGTAGGTGGAGCTACATGTGCATCTTGATGGAAGCATGCGCCATGAAACAATTTATGAATTAGCGCTGTAAGTATTTAGATTTTTCTCAAGACCCATCTACTTGCTTCTGTTTCAGAGTCCAAGAATTAATGGAGTTACCACTTTTATTTTTTTAGTAAAAAAGGCATTACATTGCCCGGCTCAGGCTCATTCGCTGACCTGCGGGACTATTTAGTGGCAAAGAATCCAAAGGACTTGGAGGCTTTTTTGAAGCCTTTCGACATTATTGTTGCGGTTTTGAAGTAAGCACAAATATAATTAGTCTAGCTGCTGTCATTCATGTATACACTTATTGGCATCTTTTATCGAAGTTTTTGCAACTTTCACCAACCAGGGAAGACTTGGGCGCTTTGGAACGTTTGGGCTATGAAGCGGTAGAGGACGCTGCCAATTCAGGTTTGCTCTATTTTGAAGCAAGATTCTGTCCACATTTGCACCTCCCTGATGATGTGGCCCATACTAAGGTGAGAAAAACGAAAAATGTTTTTGTGTAGCCGTAAACCTTTTCTGTTACATAAACAAGATCCAATTGCAGGGCCAAGATCCAACCCGGAGAAAATGGGCATATGACGTCACCGCGGCGGTAATCAAAGGCCTCCAGAGAGGCTACTCTGACTTTGGATGCAGAGGAAATCTGATTGCAACTGTGATCCGAGGATTTCAAAAGGAATGGTACGACGATACGTTGGAAATTGTCACAGACTCGAATTTTCACGGAGGTAGAATTGTTGGCGTTGATATTGCTGCTTTGCCAAACACTTCTTGTGAAAGTAAATCTACAACGTTTTTGATGAAAAAATAATATATATTTCAACCTTTCGAGATTGTGTTCACTTTAATGTTTTTCAGAGCTTATGACCGAAAAGGACCCTGTCGAGTTCTTCGATGCTGCAGCCAAGCTCGGGATCCGCCGGACTGTCCACGCCGGCGAGTCTGGAGCTGCTGAACAAGTAACGGCGGCATTGGACGTGCTCCATGCTGAACGTATTGGACACGGCTATCGGATCGTCCATGACCACAACGTCTACAAGCGAATTAAGGATGACGACGTACATTTAGAGTGTTGCCCATGGTCTTCGATTTTGACAGGCTCAATTTTACTGACGCATTTTCCGCATCCAGTGGTCAAGTGCGTATTCTGCAGTATCTTCACAGCAAATGTTTTGCTGAATCTTCATGAAGGATAATTTGATTTTGCAGGTTTTTTGAAGACGGTATGAACGTTTCTGTCAACACCGACGACCCGACCTGTACTGGCACCAGGCTTGAGGACGAATACAGGCTGCTGAGCAACTGGGGCCTCAACGAAACGCATTTTGTCCGTGGTACTTTCAACGCTGCAAGATCATGCTTTCTCCCCCAGAATGAAAAAGATGAGCTCATTCAGAAATTGGCCAAAACATACGGATTTATCCAGTAAAACTTTACTGTATAAGAGCCAATGAAATTGTTGTGTAAGAACTTTAGATGAAGTAGTAATTTTCAGCTTGGCTCAACAAACATTGTAATTTATACAGCTTTTCTCTTAATTACAAAGCCTTTGGGTACCTGCACTAAAGAATTCTAAAGCACCGCACCTGTATCCAGCTGTTGCGTAAAACTTCAATTTCAAAGTTTAAACACAGTTTGAGGTAATTTAACACCATCGATCTAGTTTTGAAAAAATCAACACGTTATATAATATGAGCTACTTTCCCAGATTCCGCAACAAAGAATTTAAAATTTGGCTTTACAATTAGGTAATAATGCTGCAAAGCAGTAGTCATTTGACCAGGTGTTTCCAGTTTGAGTGGACATTTTGGCCTTCGATATTGTCAGTATCGCTTCTCGGCCTTTTGGCTAAGATCAAAGTGTAGTATCTGTTCTTATCAGCTTAATATCTGATACGAGACC
>JAQGBJ010002357.1:0-16874 GCA_034698345.1 Sphaeridia pumilis
CAGGAAGCTTACGGCGACACATCAATGATTGTCAAGCCTGAAGGTCGCGAAGTCGTTTGCCACGCTTCTGCTTGGGATATGTGTGACAAGAGAGATTTCAGGTCAGTTTATTTTCCAGTTTTCAAATTTTAAAAAATTCAAAGAATATTGCAAGTCCTTTTTGTGTTTTCGACAGGATCAAAATGTGTACTGAAGTCGATCAATCTACTTTCATCACAATTCATCACGAGGTGAGTTTTGACTAATGCCCTTCAATACATAGCTGAAAGCGGCAGTAAACAAATAAATTTCATTTTTGCAGCTTGGACATATACAATACTACAAACAGTACAAAGAACAGTTGTACCCACACAGAGGCGGAGCCAATGACGGATTCCATGAAGCCATTGGTTAGTGTAGGCCGTAGGCCTGCAATTTCCACTTTTCTTCAGTTCAAAATATATTAACTATATAAACACAAAAATTTGCAGGTGACGTTCTGGGACTATCCGTTTCAAGCCCAACCCATTTGGAAGCACTCGGTTTAATCGAAGACGGCGCAAGCGATCTGAAACCCGAGGCTGAAATCAACTATCTTTTGCAACAAGCGTTAGAAAAGGTGAGATTTTTTTTCTTGTAGTAAATATGTTTTTACATACCTTGAAATGCATCAAGAGAATTTTTTTACAGGTTGCGTTCCTGCCTTTTGGCTACTTGATTGACAAATATCGGTGGAACATCTTCAATGGAGAAATTAAACCCGAAAATATGATGGTCGAATGGATTAAAATCAGGTAAAAAACCAACCAAACAAAATTCAAACTACAGTTCCGCATTAATTGTCTGACTCGATTTTTGATTGTGATTTCTCAGAGGAGAATTGCAAGGAATTGCACCGCCCGTCAAGCGAAGTGAAAAGGACTTCGATCCCGGCGCAAAATACCACGTTCCAGGAAACACGCCTTACATGCGTTACTTCATCAGCTTCATTCTTCAGTTCCAAGTCCAGGCTTATTTATGTGAAAAAGCAGGACACACCGGACCATTGTACAATTGCGACATCTACAAGAATCGTGAAGTCGGACTTGAGTTTGCGTAAGTTTCGCTTCGTATTGAATTGTGTAAAATGCCACAGAGTTGACAGTATCAAAAAAGTCCAATGAATTATTTTAAATTATTCAACAGGAAAATCATGAAGGCCGGAGCTTCAGTGCCCTGGAACCAACTACTCAACGAAACTATTGGAACCGACAAGCTGAGCGCCAGCGCCATTAAGTTGTACTTTGAGCCATTGACAGACTTTTTGAGGGACCATCGAGCAACCCATGACTACCCGCTGACCAACACTTTTAACCCTGAATATTACATGGATTATTTTGAAACAACTTCGACGCCACGCTCTTCAACCGGAAACCCAACAGGTTCAACTGGTTCTTCGTCTCCTAACCCATCCGACTCAACTGACAGCAGTGGCGGTACCACTGCAACTACTGGCAGTCCAGGCGGCTCTTCGACGGCTGACAACGGCGATGGTGAACCAAAAAAGAAGGACACTGCAGCTATTATCGTTGGAATTGTTCTGGCTTGCTCCGTCGTTGTGGTGATTGTGGGGTACTTTTTCGGTGCCAAATTCTGCAAGAAGAAGTAGATTCCAAATTTTAAGTTTGATTGATTGAAAGATTGTTTCGTATTTAATTGAATAAATAGTTGGCTCTTTTCAAGCCCATACCTAAAAAAACTTGTAAGTCTTATAATTTCCGAAGTCATCTATCAAGGCCTTCTTCGTTGAGGCAAAGTCAACCCGGGATTGTACCGGCCTTTTCTAGTCTTGGATTCTATGATAGCAACCGACTGCTTTTTTATAGCAGTTCGGCTGACAGGTTCTTCCTCATCGCTCGTATCACTTCGACCCGGCAAGTTTGGAACCAAGTCTTCTGCCCGTAGATCTGTTAGCGGCGTAGCCGGAGACATGTACTCCTTGAGCTCTGCAAAGCCTTCGAATTCAGCAGTAATATTCCGTCCAACTACTTCGCCGCCATCATTGGAAATCAGATCAATCACTGACAGCCTCCGAACAGATACCACCGTCGATTCTTCAATTACGGCTCCGTTGCCCAACCTCAAGTCAGCCAAGTTCTTGTTGTAGAGGTCGCCAGGCTTCCCAAGTCCAGAAAACAGATTCAGCTCAGAATTGTCGACTTCAGAACGTGTGTCGCCTTCTGCTGTCGTTGCGGAAGAGACTTGAACTTCATGTTCTTCGAAGACGCTCTCGAGTCGGGAGTTGATGCGCTTGAAAATGTCCAAAATCTGGTAGCCAATGAAGTTTTCTTCGACGAATTCGTCGCCTTTGTAGTTGTCTCCAAGCAATTTACGTTGCAAAACTTTGATACCATTTCGAACGCATATTTCGTAGAGTTTTGTCAAAGCTTCTTCCATGATGCTGCCATAAATTGCAATTTGCTTGTCGGCTTCAGTTCGCTGTTCTGCAGTCAAATCCATTTCTTTTAAAATGGAGCCAGTACGTTCATCAAGGGTTTCGCGACGAAGGCCGCCACTGAAGTGAATATTGTTGACCTTGTCCTGTAGGAATCTTTTGCGGATTTTGCAACGGCGGACTTCGGATTTAGCTTCTTTTTCCTCGAGTTCGAGCTCTTTTAAATGTTCTCTTTGGCGAATGAACCGAGCTACTATCAAAGGCGGGTCGGACTCGCCAGTCATTTCGCTTAGACGTTGGTACAGGAGTTCCATGGGGCTTCCGGTTTGAGATTCTTGTTCTCCAACGGAAATGATACCAGAGTAGAGGCCTTCGGAGGCGGAAGAGTCCCGGTGGACCATGTGGAATTTTGGGAACGTTAGTTTTGCTCCGATGGATTCCATCTTGTCTCGGATTTGCTTGAGGCGGTGGCGGTGTTCCATTAGACTTTGTTCGCGGTCTGCGTATTCTTGGACAGTATTTTGTTCAGCCTGTAATATTTAGAAATTTTAGGTCATTTCATGTTTCAATTCAACGGTTGGAAAAAGACCCTTGAACTATGAATGTTCTTTGGATATTTAGTAAAGCATCCCAAATTCGTAAACTCAATGATTCGGCGGGTAGCTCGATGGCCTTGGCGGGAATTTTCCCACTGGCGCGATTCAAGCTTTGATTTGTTCAATCTTGCCCAGGCAGTTCAACCAAACACACAGAGAAAAAGAAGTGACCGTTGAAACTCAAATGTAGCACAGCAGGGTTGAATTGAAAATGTATAATCAAAAAATTTAGTTTTTCGAAAATTTTAATTAGTTTTGTGGTGACCGTTAAAAAGTTTAGTGATTTTTGAAACTTGCAGACTTCGAAGAATATAAGGTATATATATGAAATTCTTTATCAAAACTGATAGTTTTCTTTGGAAATTTTCCTCCTTCCTTGAATTTCTAAGGGATTTTGATGGGAAAATCGTCAAATGTTTAATTTACGTTAACTTACCTCTATCAACTTTGCCTTGGCTGAAATTTTCGATTTCTCGGCAGAATCCAGAGTTTGCCGTAGACTTGAAATCTCTTTCAAGTTTTTACCGTCCATGATCTTGAGTTCTGCCATTTGGATTTCTTTGATGTAATTTTCTTTGTGAAGGATATCAATCATGTGTCTATAACGAGCTCTGATGTTTTCAGCTTCCACAATCTTCATTTCCATCAAAGCGGTTGAATTTTCTACCTGCTGAAGTTGGCGCAACCTGTAAAACCGTCATTAGGTAAGTAAAAATATAACGATCGCGAATCATTTGTAAAGAAAATTGGTTAAGTTAAGGGTATGTTATGTTTAATGTATAGTGAGTCACCTAGGATTAGTTGGAGTCTCCTCATCGTTAGCCAGGATTTCTTGAATCTTAAAATCATCCTCTTCAAGTTTCTCCTGTTTCTGCTGTAGATTTGAAACTTTGAAATTGTTCAAGTTGTCCCTGTTCTTCAGATCTCCAATTTTGCACTCTAGAATTTCTATCGTGTCTTCAAGACTTTTGTTTTTTAGATTTGTAGTCTGTTTCTCGTTGCCTATTCTGTGGCTGACAATCAGTGAATAGTTCCCAGAGGTTTTTGCAAGGTGCAATAGTGTGTTTTTCAAACCAAGCTGAGTTTGCTTGAGTTCTGCTAATTTACTTTCGTTCAACTTAAGTGTGTCTTCGTTGAGTTCGTAGTTAGCCTTTCGTTCTCCTTCTACCAAATGTATGCGTTTCTTTAGGTAGGCTATTTCAGCGTAGACTAATTGGCTTGATTCGCCATTGAACAGGCTTTCGATTAGCTGGGAGGTTATTGTTGGTTTGGGCTTCTTCAGCGGCATTTTGGTAGCCGTTTATAGTGTTAGTGAAAAACCTAAATGAGTCACAAACTGCAGATTTTACGACTTCGAAATGGAGAGAACAGCTTTCAGAGAAAGGCTAGGACTTGTTTGAGGAGCAGAGGTAGAGGTTCGTCAGTTGGATCGATAAAATGCATCTTTGATGGTGTTTAGTCAATACGTCGATAAAAGGAAGTAGGGTTCAATATATTTATGCTTCTGCTTTCGGTTACAGATCATCATGCCACCGAGAAAGCCTGGAAGGGGTGGAGGTGGGACGAGGCAACGGAAACGGCAAAAGCGCAACAATGACGATACATTGTCGGAAGACGAAAACGAGGCTGGACCTTCAACTGCCCGTCATCAGATAATTGACGAAGACGATGATGACGACATTCAGGCAGAATACCATGACGAAGCTGGAGAAATGGTTGAAGATATCTACATCCCACCGAGATATGAGCGAGTAGAGCCTCCGACGTCTGGTGAACGAACAATCATCAAGAGGATCATTTGCGAGAACTTCAAAAGCTATGGAGGCATCAAGGAAATGGGACCGTTTCACAAGAGCTTTTCGTCCATCGTGGGGCCCAACGGGAACGGGAAAAGTAACATTATCGACGCTATGTTGTTCGTCTTCGGATATAAAGCTTCAAAGATCCGTTGCAAGAAAGTCTCGGTTTTGATCCACAAATCAGAGCTTCTACCTGATCTTCAGCAATGCAGCGTGACAGTAGAGTTTGTCAAAATTATCGACAACGGGCAAAATGATGACACGTACAATGAAGTGCCTAATTCTAGTATCACTGTGAAAAGACGAGCCTATGCTACCAATACCTCCCAGTACTGGCTCAACAACAAAGCAGTCAGCTTTCAAGAAGTCGCCACATTCCTCAAAGCCAGTGGGATAGATATTGTTCACAACCGGTTTTTGATTCTTCAAGGAGAAGTTGAGTCAATTGCTCAGATGCCACCCAAAAGTTCAACCGGCCATGACACTGGAATGCTTGAGTTTTTTGAAGATGTGATTGGCACCCGGCGTTACCTCAAGTGCCTTACTCAGCTGGAAGAGCGAGTGGAACAACTAAATTACGACAGAGAAGGCAAGTTGCAGCGTGTGGACCTCGCTGAAAAAGAAAAGCAGGCTATGCAGGAGCCTGTTAAAAAAGCCAAAGACTTTCTTCGAGATCAAAATTCTATGACGAAATATCGGCATCAGATGCTGCAGTTCAAAAATTCCAGTTACACTAAGAAAACTGCCGAGTTGAACCACAAGATTGCTCCTGTTATGGAAGAGATCAACGGTGTGAACACTCGGCTCGAAGAAATCAAAGCTACTGTGGAAGCTCGCAAATCGGAGTTTACTCAAGAAGAAAAAGAGGTCACTAAAGTCAAACAAGAACACGCCAAGAAGCAAAAAACTTTTGACAACTTAGAAGCACAGCACTTGAAGTTCAGCGAAGACATTGGCAGGACAAATGAGCAAAGGAAGAAGCTGCAGAAAGAAAAGTTGAAGCAAGAACAAGCAATCGAAAAACTGGAACAAATTCCGAAGAACAGTGACAAAGAAAAGAAACAATATGAAGCGCGAAAAGTTGAGTTGGTTGAGCAGATAGCTGAAACAGAACCTCGCGTCAAAAAAGGCATGGATAAGCTGAATGAGAAGATTAACAAAGAGTTGAAAGAAAAAGCGGCGAAAGACGAAGAGTTCAACAAATGGAGGCCAAAACGACACGAAAAGAAGTTAGCAGTAGAGAAGGCAACGAAGGACATCGAAGCTTACAAGAAACAAGATGAAGCAGAGTCATCGAAATTAGAGCAGTTCCAAAAAGAATTCAATGAAATTTCCGAAAAGATTTCCGCTATGGAAAGCGAAGCTGGATCTGCTAATCAGCAAACAGAATTGGAGACCCTCAAGACCGAATTAGCGAACAAAGAAAAAGAAATAGTTGCTCTAACTCAGGATGAAGTTAAGTTCAAACGGGAAGCAGACGCCTTGAGTGGAAGGGTTTTCGAAGCTCGTGAGATGTATCAAAGCTCCAATAAGGACAATGATCGAGTACAAAACCTTTTCTTCGCCGAACGAGATAGTGGAAGGCTGCCTGGTAAGTGCAACTATGTATAAGAATCATACTTTGTACTTTTAAAATAAAACATATTCCTTTTTGGTAGGTGTTTACGGCAGAATGAGGAATTTAGTGACCATAGATGAAAAATATAATGTGGCTGCAACTGTGTCGAGTTACCTATGGGACCACTGGTTGGTTGATAATGAGAACACAGCTGATTCGTGCATCAAACTTCTTAAGCAGCATGGTCTCGGCGTACAGAACTTCTTGTGCTTGAACCGATGTGGAAATGCTGGGAGCGAGATGCGTAGACCCTACAACCCGCCACAACATTCTCAGAGACTGTTTGATTTATTGCGAATCAATAACGCTGATCTATCTGCCGCATTCTACAAAGCTCTCACTAACACTCTAGTAGCTGATAACTTGACCATAGCTGAGCGTATTGCTTATGGACAACAACGTCAGCGTGTTGCAACCTTGGATGGTGCCTTGATTGAACCATCGGGTAAACATTTCTTTAATTTACCTCGTGTCCGGCATAACCCTAACTTTATGTTGGAAACATGCTAATATTCTTCTTATCGAGCAGGTCAAATGTCTGGAGGTGGGCACCAAAAACCACTGCCGAAGTTAAATAAAGGCGGAGCAGCTCCTACGATATCCAAGGAGGAATACGACAAGCTGAACAAGGATTATGAGGCAGTAGTGAATAGACAACAGATTGTGGCAACTAAAAAGATCAAACTTCAAACCGACATTTTTGATCTGAAAAATCGAATCAAAACATCTGAAGAACGCATTCAGAATTTCCAAGGAGATTTGGAAAATTTAAGAAAGCAACTCCCGTTCAAGAAAAAGAGAATGGAAGACCAACTTAAAACTGCAGAGGCGGCTCGAATAAATCCTAGGACCCTGAAGGAGAAGGAGAACATTCTTGTAGCAGCTGAAGCGGAGTATCAGCAGGTTTTAGATGCTTCCAAAGATGCGGAAACAGCAGTAGCGGAAGTAGCTGAAAGGTTGCAAGATCTGGAGGTGCGGCAACGAAATGAAATACGCAAACCCTTGGACGAACTCCAGAAGCAGTTGAAAGGGGTAGAAGAAGAAATCGAAAAACGCATTCTCGACATGAAGAACTATTCCAAAAACAAGAAAAGAGCAGAAGACAAGATTGAGAGCATAACTACCGAAGTATCAACACTAGAGAATAATATGAAGCTTTGGGCTCAAGAGAAGAAACGAATCGAAGAAGATTGCGCGAAACTAAAACCAGAAGTTGACCAACTTCAGGAAAAGTTGCAAGAAGCTCAAGCCGCATTAGCAGCAAAGAAAGAAATGCTTTCCGAATTTAAAGAAGAAGAAAAGACACTTGCTAAGAAGAAAGTTAGCTACGATGCCAAAATTGCGGAAGCAACCAATCAACTGAAAGCTTATGAACGGCAAATTCAGCAAAACACGCAAGCAATGGAAGCTTTAGTCCTGAAGGCGATTCCGGAAGAAGAACTTGTTCCACTGAAGATCTTATCCGAAGAAGAAATCACAGCATTGAATCCCAAAGAAATGGAGCATAAAATCGCTAAATACGAAAAGAAACTACAAGGAGAAACACCCAATTTGAATGTGCTCGAAGAATACCAGAAAAAGGTTAGTTAAACTTTTGCTTCTATCTGACCTGTAGGATGGTCCATTGATCATTGATATCTTTTCCAGGTGGATTTCTTCTTGGCTCGACTGCTCGAATTAGACCAAGTCACAGAGAGACGAGACAAATTCAAAGAAGCTTTTATCAAAGCTACAACGGATCGTCTGTCGGAGTTTATGGGAGGCTTTGCCGTAATCGCTTCAAAATTGAAGGAAATGTTCCGCATGATCTCTATGGGCGGAGATGCAGAATTAGAGCTGGTTGATACAACGAATCCATTTGCTGCAGGCATTCAGTTCAGGTTAGTAACTGCGTTTGCGTAAGGTTCTTGTGTATTACAAAGGGTAGATGGCGATATGGCTACAACTTGGTTGTTTCTACAGTGTGAGGCCTGCCAAGAAAGCTTGGAAGAAGATATCTAACTTGTCCGGTGGAGAGAAAACTCTTTCTTCTCTGGCACTGATTTTCGCGATGCATTATTTCAAGCCGAGTCCATTCTATGTGATGGATGAAATCGATGCCGCTCTGGATTTCAAGAATGTTTCGATCATTGCGAATTACATCAAGGTATGAAGAAAGACTTGACACTCTAAAATTAAATTATTGACCATGACCAAACGTAATGAACTTTTTGCTTTTAGGATCGGACGAAGTTCACTCAGTTTATCATTATTTCCCTCCGATCCAACATGTTCGAATTAGCTGATACTTTGCTGGGAGTCTACAAAGTGGATAATATGTCATACTGCATACATGTCGGAGTGAGCAAACTTATGAATGTTATTCAGAAGCAGTCTCAAGGAAACAGAGTGACTAGTTCGCAATCAACAAATGCAGCTTCACAACCTCAGCCGAGCTCCAGCGGAGAAGCAGAAAATGGCGCCGAAGGAGAAGATATGCAGGTGGATGAAGTGCCGGCTTCGCAAGAGCATAACGCCAGTTCAGGAGAAAATCAGAATGGATCTCAACGAGATAATTCATCGGGAATTATCATAGATAACGATTCTGGAAATGAACATCGTTCTGATCTAGACGGTTCAACTGAAGACAGTGACGGTTCAATCGAAGAATCTGGATCTGGACCCGGTGCCACTTCAACACCCATGGTCAAGAGCTTCAGCAAGAGAAGGTCTTTCGTTCCGAACCAAGGTGCGATAGCAGAAGAAAACTCGAGCCAGTCGCAATCTGGTGCGATTTTGGAAGACAGCGACGACGATATTGATCAAGACGTGATTCTTTCTGGAGATCAAGACGTTCGCAGGTTCAGCGGAAAATTCAGCCAAGAGCAACGTAATTCCGACGACGAAGAAGAACAACCGAATGGCTCTCTTCACTCCTCCGACGATGAATCAACTCAAGATACCGATGAAGAGCATTAAGTTTTTGTGTTAGGCAATAATTCAAGATTAGTTGCAAATTATTGTACTGTCAGTACGTAAACTTGTGCATCGTTTCATACGGCTCGTTTGTATTAGCTACTTTATCTCATAAATTACATAACACTATCCTAAGTTTTTTACTCAACAAATGTACACATGTATTGATAATCTGTAGAACAGTGAAAATTATTAATGTTAAGTAAACTTTTTTACTCGTCACAATGGATATAATGTTCCTGAAATTTCCGAAAGTATGAAGCTTTTCCAAGAAATATCTTTAATTAGGTGAGCACATAGTACATAGCATATGCATCACTCTCAGTCAGTCGCAATCTTGTCTTGGCTCTTGATGACCATCTCTTCAGCCTTGTGAATTACCCTTTGTTAAGTGAGCATATTTAGCATTACCTTGTACTTGAACAAGTAGATTCTCAGATGCGTAGGTTGGTCTGCAAATAGTTGCAAAACTTGGAACAAACAGTGCAGGTGAGAACGAAGGAGTCTCATATATTGCTAGGCTGGCTGTATGTTACGCTTCAGCGATAATGAAATGCTTGCAATTTTTTGCGCTCTCCTTCCCGCAAATAATTTCAAGGTGTCCTCAAGAATCATTGCTGCATGCTAATGCAGAAGATGTACATGCATCATCAATGTAGCGAAAATGAGAATATTTCTGGACAAGATGTGCTTCAAAGACTTCAGTATACACTGGTCAAGCCACCTGAAACAACGATACAATGGGTACGCTTCTCCAACTCGTTTTGGGACTACTATTGCTCTCAATCTCTAATGGACAGATAAGTTTTGGAGGCTCTGTAAGTTTTGCACCTTAGCAATTTTTAAGCAAGTGTTTTCTTTCGGTTCAGTTCAGCAACTTTGTTTTTCAGAATTCAGCCCCTGTCGCTGGTGCTGCTCCAGGGACCGGTGAACAACCGGTTATTGTTTTTGACGATGTCCCAGTCGCTGCTAGCCCAGACTGTACTACGCCGTCAGGGGTAATTGGATTCTCTAAAGTTTCAAACCTTGGATCACGAAGTGGAGTTTACCTATAATTTCTTTTTTGCACTTTTAGAAACGCGGACATTGCAAACTGCTAGCCCAATGCGCCATCTTTTACGCCGAAATTGCTCAGCTACTGGACACCCCTTGTTCTTTGGCTGACAACCAACTGGGAATCTGCTGCCCTCTTGAAGGCAATCCAACAGCCTCAACTGTCCCTCGAGTGGGCAACAATGGAGTCTTACGGCCTCGACCAGCGCCAAATGTGCCGATTCCTCGTATTTCACCTCAACAACTCAATGAGGCTTCTCAAGAAGGACTTCAAAAGTTCCAGGAGAGAGAAAAGAGCGCTGATGCTATCACTTTCAGCGACGCTGTAGGTCACCATCATTTTGTACAACTAACGAAATCAAAAGCTGGCTCATAAAAATATTTTTGGATTGACTTCCAGGCAAAAATTCCACCAGGATCAGCAGCAGAATCTCATCAGCGGCTATTGCAAGCTTCCAATACCGTTTTGGATCAAGGAAAAGCAGCTACTTTAGGCGTGGAAACTTCTAAAGCGATTTCTGCGCGGTAAGAAAGTTGAATTGCACTTCTTTGGAATCTTTGGACTTGAAACCAAACAAATTTTGTTTGACCTTCAGATTCGGCCTCTCAAGTGCTCAAGGAACATTCGCACTTCCTCGATTCAGCACCAAAGGAACTGTAGTAGAAAATACATGTCCGCCAACTTCAAGATGCCAAGAAAATTATCCATACAGAACAACCGATGGCTCTTGCAACAATAGACGCAATCCTGATTGGGGCAAATCCAGTCTTGCGTTCCAGCGGGTCTTACCTCCAGCTTACGACGATGGTACTTCACAACTATCACAACCGTATTTGACACAGCCTACATGAGGGCTTCAAGTGTGTACAAAATACACTGAATCGTAATTGACAATTTCCAGGCGTTGACAGCCCCAGAACCCGAAGCAAAACTGGAAACTTGTTACCGTCGCCCAGATTAATCAGCACTACATTCATTCCAGACGAAAACCGCCCAAATTCCAATTTCACCCTCATGCTTATGCAATGGGGTCAATTCCTGGATCACGACCTGACTTTCACGCCAATAGTCAGAGGAGCCAATTCAACAGGCATTTCATGCTGTCAAGGCGGTCGCCCGCTACCACCGAACTTCAGACATCCTGATTGTTTCCCAATTGACATTCCTGCGAATGATGGATTCATGTCCAGGTTCCGACAGCAGTGTATGGAGATGGTTCGGTAAGAAACTGGAAGCTCCACTATATTTTTTAAAATATTGAAGTAATAATTTATCCTTGCCTTCTCAATTCTAGATCGCTTCCAGCTCCAAGACGTGAATGCAACTTTGGACCTCGTGAACAAATGAACCAAATCACAGCGTACATTGACGGATCCAACGTCTACGGCTCGACTGATGACAGGGCTAGAACGTTACGAGAATTCGTTGGAGGTCGAATGGCCACTCAACGATCAAACTCAAGACATGGACTGCTTCCAGCTAACCGTGGGGAATGCTCAGACTCGTCTCAGCAGCGCTTCTGCTTCCGGGCTGGCGACACTCGATGCAATGAACAACCGGAATTGGCCGTCTTACATACTGTTTGGGTGCGGGAGCATAACAGAATTGCTGGAATCGTTCAACGCCTCAATCCGACCTGGTCTGACGAAACAATTTTCCAAGAAACTAGAAGAGTTGTCATAGCTGAAATGCAACACATTACTTTTAACGAATTTTTACCACTTATTGTCGGATCGACGTTTATGAAGAGGTATGGAATGGCGCCTCAAGAAACTGGACAAACTTCGTTGTACAGTCCTGAAATCGATGCTACTATTACTAACGAGTTTGCTGCTGCTGCGTATCGTTTTGGACATACTTTGGTGCAAGGAACTATCATGTAAGACTTAATTTGCTTCTAAATTTTTATATCTCAAGGGCTTTTTGTAATTCAACTTTGCTTTTTCTGACAGGGAAATCAACAAATTCGGAGGTGTTCAAAGATCCATGCCGTTTGCAAAAACGCAATTCGCTCCTTTCTCCTTGTACGACAATTTCGATTCTCTTGTCCGTGGATTGACAACGCAGCAAAGTCAGCAGTTTGATCATTTTGTGGCTGATGCGGTAATTGATCAAGTTCAAAAATCTACTTGTATGTCTTTGAAACTGTTTGTGAAAGACTTTAATATTTCAGCTCACAAACCACCTGTTTGAAGGAGGCGGTGTATTCGGCCTTGACCTGATGGCCCTTAACATCCAACGTGGCAGAGACCATGGCCTGCCGCCATTTAATGACGTCAGAGAAATTTGTGGATTTGGCAGAGCTTCAACGTGGGAACAATTAGCGGCTATAATGCAACCAAGTGTGAGTTTCTAGAATCAAATATTGGCCCTATTTGACTGCTTTAATGACGGCTGTAACGTGCGTGCCTCTTATGTTGTAGGCGATCAACCGACTCAGGCAAGTTTATGCTACTCCGGACGATATTGATTTGTTCGTTGGTAAGTTTCTTAAATTGATGGCAAAACAGCTGTAATATATTATTGTTAATGCAGATTTTTTGTTCGATCACTACAGGTGGCATCGGTGAAACGCCGCTAGAGGGAGCGCTTCTAGGACCAACATTTGTCTGCATTGTCGGCGATCAGTTTGCACGACTTCGGCGAGGCGACCGTTTCTTCTATGAGGAAGTTTCTGCTCGTTTCACACCTGGTATGACTCTTTTTAAAAACTAAAAGTAAATCTGGCGGGTTATGCTATTACTGTACTCACATATTGACCTTTTATGTTTTAGCTCAGCTCAATGAGATTCGCAAGGTCAGTTTGGCCAGAGTCATGTGTGACAACTCAGAAGACATTGAAGTCATCCAGCCATTGGTCTTTCAACAAGCTTCATTCTTGTAAGTGATTTTGAAAATTCTCGGGACCGAGTTCTACCTGTTTATAACGTTCTAAATACCCTGACAAATCTTTAATATTTTTTCAGAAACAAGCGAGTGCCATGTAACTCAAGGGCTATTCCTGGCATCGACTTCAACTTATGGCGTGCTTCTAGCCGGCAAGGCCAGCAGCAACAACGACCGAGCAGCGGATTTAGACCTGTTCAGCAGGGTTAATTGAAAAAGAGCTCAAATTTTATAGTGACACCATACTTACTTTCTTCAACAAAATAACTATTTATTGTCTTGTTTCTCTGCACAATGTTTTTCAGTCTGTGTCTTAAAATCTCCTTGTTTCTGAACAAAATTAGTACCACAAGCTTATCAGTTTTTAAATCTATCAATAAAATGCTATTGAAAAAAGCCCAGCTTTTGAAGGAATAAGTTACTATCGATCAACGGCTAAGTTGAGCTCCGTAGCTCAAATGTACCTGTGCTAGTGTTACGTATTCTTCGTTCGTGCGGCCTAATATTTGGCAGAGTGCAAATGAAACCACATTTTCAGTAAGAATAGTAGGTTAAGAAGAAAACGAAACTTGCAGTCGCTGAGGAGAGGGTGGTATTAGGGTGAGAGAGAAATATTCAAGAGAATCTTACGGAAGAAAGCCGAGTGCAACTGCACTTGCCCGTTTACCATGTCTTATGCGATCCTCGAGACTTGTTTCCAGAAGTTTCCATAGCTTTAACCAATCAGATAGCCATGGTAACCATAACCACACCATCCTTTGTTAACTCTTGGAACACTAGCATTTAAATACGCCGAGGATCCTCGTCCTCGGGGCCAGAAGTCCACTAGCCGAAAGCTAGACTGCACCAGCTTGACTTCTGATAGCCGCCATTGTTGATCAAGTGTAATTCCTTTGTTCTTTAGAATCTTAAGTCCGTTAAGCCGTCTGTTAATCATTGTTCAAGTTGTCAAGTATTCCGATCAGGGTTATTCAGTAATTGTTAGTCGGTTCAAGTGTGTCCGAAACAGCAAACTTATCCACCGTAATAAACCGGATACCCTGGAAAAATAGATGAATCAAAGGGGAAGGTAGGAGTTTAGGGGCGAGAAATAACTGAAAGGGTACCGTGGAGAGCGTAGGGGTCGATTGAATAACTGGGCGACACACCATATCACTACTTCCTGCTGACATTGGATTCATTGGCAAAAATACCATAAGAGCCTGTGTGAGGGAAAGAAATTCGGTTATATAACATCGAAGGAAAATATAAAATCTGCAAGCCCCAATCAGCCATATAAAATCTCAGATCCACCATCCGCAACCCACAACCAACAATCTATTACCCAAAATCCACAATCTACAATCCAAAACTCACAACATATAGTCCTTCATTCAAAAGTAGCAAAGCTCCCACATTTAGCAGTGGTTCCCACATCTAGAATTAAATACACCATCAGACCAGACTGCACTAAAACTGCGTCTTTGCCGTGGAAAATAGTTGATAAAACAACAAAGCAAGTAAACAACTACAAATTCAAGAAGTAACTTTACCCTAGGTGGTCGGAGTAGAAAGAATTGGAGACTTGTCCTTGCCTAACTGTGTAGTAGATGATTCGGCAACGTTGCTACGATCAGGTGCTAGGCTGTTTGGAGAAACTGTGGGTTGTGCCTAAGAAACAGAATAAAAAAACTGGTATTAAAACATCCAAAGAAGAAAGAACTAAGCAACTTTGGCAAACCCTGAATTGCTTTTATAATATCTAAAACATCGGAATTACCTGGAACGCCATGTTTCCAAATTCGTCACATGTATACCTCAATCTCTTTGTTTTTGAGTCTTTGACAAACAAATGATAACTTACCTGGTTCTGGTCGGTGGAGCAAGCCAGTGTTGGCCTAGTCCAAAGTGGAAGTGCGTCAAGATAACTGAATAACTTGGTGTCTCGGAGAGACCGCTGGAAATAGTAATAAAAGGGAGTCGGAGCGCTAGCCTTAGCAACAGTAATACCAGGCTTGCTTCCCCCTCTAGATCATCGGTAGGCTGGCAGGTTTCGTCAATAAGTTCAATGTGGAACTTGATCTTCCGTTCTAATTTGAGCATGTGAAGTTACCAACTTCCATGCCTGCAGAAACAACATAACAAAACGACTGCAAGTATTAATGATTCGCCTCTAACCCATCATAACGACATAAGTAAAAAATCAGGGAATACCATTAATTGCAGTCGAGTTACGAGTTACCGATCCGGGCATAAAGCGGTGTAGTATCCTGGTACTCGCTCAGGTCCATAAATGTCAATAACTGTTTGGTATCAATCGGTACGCCCCGGTATTCATTGTACGAATCGTCGGAGATCCGTTGGAAAATAGTGGCAGTAAGATCCTGGAGTGAGACGTCTTCAAAGCCCAGAAGAGCGGCAACCACAAATTTGCCAATAATATCTGGAGGCCATGGTTGGAACAAGCTGAATCACGTACTCTCAATGTCTCCAAACAAATCTTTCCAGCCTTATCAGTTACGAGTAGCAACGTCACAAAGAAAACATATCGGTTAAATCCTAGACTAACTCTGCACTGCTACAACCATATTTTGTTTTCCTGTTCAAATCATTCTACAGCAGAACTAACATGCAGCGTTAATTACATCTAACAAGAAATTGTCTTGCTGCTTTCACTTTGCATCAATCAGATCCATAATTTACACGCATGCAGCTTGTGATCCAGCACCGTCTCCGGGACCTCCCTTCTTACGACGCTTGACTTCCTGGTAGTTTAGAGGGGGTTCGTAATCATTGGTGTCCTCGTCTTCCGATGGTAGGCCCCAGTCAAGAAGCTCATCCTCCCCTTCAAGCGTCGGACGCAGTTGGCTCTTGTAAGTTTCGCACTCCTCCGGAGTCCAGCCATGTATGCGCTGCTGATGGTGCGAGACTTTGTTGCGCTCACCAAAGTACATTCAACAGGTTCGAGGGTAAGGGCAGTACCACATGGATCCCTTGGAATGATACAACCTGAAAAAACATATTGTTGCAGAGCACGAACACAACAAGTTGTTATGATAAGAAATGTAGCAAAACAAAAAATTTCACTACAACCTACTTCAAATGGCGATGAAGCGCAGGTTTATATCCAAAACCATGACGAACCGTTGGCTGGGCAGCTGGATCTCGAATGAAACGCATACGTCCTGTAATTGGATCGGGAGCACTTACTTGGGAATGTATGGTAATTCGCCTAGTGCACCATTTCCCGCTCATTGTATATTTGGGGAGTCTTAGTATCGCTGTATTCACTTTTTCCTGTCGAAGGCATCTTGTTGTTTGTTTTGGCGCTAGGCTTTTCAGGTCCAAGATAGTTATCCGGATGGCAACTGCCGCTATAGAAGCTAAGCAGTCGATGTACATTGCCTACAACACAAAAGTACACGTTATTAAAGAGTCAATCAATACTACAAAATTTAAATGAGGTCACCTACTAGGGCTTGAAGGCTAAGTGCTACTGTGACACCCTCAACTACAGCCTACAGCGGGACTTTCGGTCCTGCTAATTGGCACGTGAGGTGTGCACTTTACGCGC